>JAQZBX010012229.1:0-28092 GCA_029593785.1 Cabassous unicinctus | reverse complement strand
GGCCTCCCATATGGTAAACGGGAGCTCTATCCATTGAGCCACACCCGCTTCCCAGAAGGACATTCTTGTATTGAGCCACACCCGCTTCCCAGAAGGACATTCTTGTATTTGTACTATTACACCATCCACCTCTGGGTTCACTATGTTATTCAGTTCGTAGGTTATTCTCTAGCTTTCTTTCAACTGACATTTACATCCCTAGACTACCCCTTTCAGCCACAATTCCGTTTATAAACCAGCTATGTGAGTTATATTCACTATAATGTGTTACCATAAACTCTATCCATTTCCACAATTTTACAGTCAAGTTAATTATAACTTTTATATACATTAAGCATCAGTACCCCCTCTCAACCTCCATCCTATCTCCTAATAACCCATACTTTGGGTTTTAACTCCATGCGTTTATTCTTTGTATTTAGTTCATGTTAGTGAGACCATGCAATATTTGTCCTTTTGTGTCTGGCTTATTTCACTCAATGTCTTCAGGGTTCATCCATATTATATGTGTCCCAATTTCATTTCTTCTTACTGCAGCATAGTATTTCATCATATGTATATACCACATTTTGTTTATCCTTTCATCAGTTGATGGACACTTGGGTTGTTTTAATCTTTTGGCAATTGTGAATATCACTGCTATGAACTTCGGTGCACCATTCTACATTCCCACTGACGGTGAAGGAGTGTTCCTATTTCTCCACATCCTCTAAAGCACTTATTGTTTTTTTTTAATACTGGCCATTCTATGAGGTGTGAGATGATATCTCATTGTAGTTTTGATTTGCATTTCCCCATTAGCTAGTGATGTTGAGCATCTTTTCATGTACTTTTTCACCATTTGTATTTCCTCTTTGGAGAAACGTTCATTAACTCTTTTGCCCATTTTTTAATTGGATTGTTGCTCTTTTGTTGTTGAGTTGAACACCATGTATTTTCATGGTAATTTCCAGCCTTGTAAGTCCAAAGTGGAGCCCAAACACTTGACTCCCATGTACTCAGGGCATACTCCTGGGACCTAGGCTTATCAGTCAGACTCATCAGGCGAGACTGGGATTCTGAAGTGAGCAACTTTTAGGAAGGGGCGCACAGAATCCATTTCCGGGCAGAGGTGGGAGCCACGGTGTCCCGTTTTCAGGCAGGACAGTCTTGGCACAGTCATGGCCTTGGTGAAGAAGGGTGGGGTGCTTCCTCCAGTGCTCAGTGGGGCTGCCGTAGGGGTGGCAGTGTCCTCGTAAGGGCAGGTGTACCTTTGATTTTGGGTTCCTGCGGGTGCCCAGCCTTGAGCCTGATTGTCTCCATCTCCTGAAAATTCTGAAGACTACCTGAGATCATTTTAATACATTTCTTTTCTGCCTTTTTGTCTAGAGTCAGCTGCTGCTGCTTGGAACTACACACCTGGACTACTTTATTGTCTTTTGCTTTTCTGTGTACCCCTTCGGCAGAATTAAATTGACGATTATTTTTAAACTTAGACCTAGTAAGAGAGGGTTACTGAGACAACTCAGTAAGATTGAAGGAAAAAAGAGTTTTCATGCTTTATGTCACCTACTTTTTACTATAAATCATTATTTTCTATAAATCATTATTTTCTGTTTATTAAGTCCCAAAGATATCTGTATTTGGACACACAGTGTTGTTGATATTGCTCTAACCTGAAGGTAATTTCTTCATTTCTCTATAAAATATTAGCCAATTTAAAATTGTCTTTCTTCCCTTGTTTGAAGTAAATGAGATTTTACTATAGCCATTTTAAAAGTTAATTTTTATTACCATTTATAACAAAGTACTAACTTGCTCCCCTCAAATTTGTATTTTAGGCTTTTTTCAAAGACCCAAATGTTATTACCAATTTGAAGTTACTTTCAGATTCTTCTGGACAGTGGATTACATTAGGTAAATAAAATTTATTTTCATCTTTTCAGGTGACTGTTTTACTCTTACAACAATTTTGTCTGAGGTATTTCCCTTATTAAAATGCAAATTGTGAATAATGACTCTCCTATTTGTAACATCAAGGCTAAGTGTGGCCAGCTGTTCAGGCCTGTCCTGGGCCTCCCTTCGGGGAGTTCACTGCTGATCCTATGGTTTAGCACACGAGCAGGTTTTCTCTTCTTATTTATTCGGAAAGTATTCGTATGCACCTTCTATGTACTCTGTTAGATATCAGGAACATTAAAATGAATAAGAGAAAACCTGTACTCAAGGATATGTGAAAAATATATGTGCAATAATATATCACAGATGCTACCACAGAAGTGGGAGCAAGAGGTCAGGACCACTGATGGGGATGCTTGGGCTAAATCTTGACTGGGTGGGTCATGGATTTCTGACAAGATATAGTCACCATGGAATTTTTTAAAATAATCTTTTAAATCATGGAGCAGAGCATCTTAAATTTTCAAAAGGAGAACTTTGTATAGATAATTTTTTCATAATACATTGAAACACAGCTAGATATTTTTAAAGAAAAATACCCAACCACTTAAACACTTATAACATTCACTTAAATCTCTTAAATAGCTATCAGGTCAACAAAGAAATCCGAGAACTAATAGAAGACTATTTTGAAAAGAAAAACATGGGCACTCAATTTTCTACTTTAGATTGCAGCCTCTTAATAGGATAATTAAAAGCTTTTATTTCATTTAGAAGGAGAATCTGGATGGTAATATGAATTTGTGAAGAAAATGCAAATTAATATAAAGTACTTGGTGGGTTTTGTTCTTGTTTTTTGCAAATTCTTACATTGTACCTGCATGGAATGGAAATCTTTTTTTTTTTTTTTTTTTTTTTTGAGGTACGAGGGCTGGCCCAGGACCTTGTGAGTGGGAATCCCGCACTCAACCACTGAGCCATATCGGTTTCCCTAAGTTGATTTTTTCATTTGATTGCTTGTTGTTTGTCTTTTTTGTTTTTAGGGGGCAATGGGAACTGAACCCAGGATTTCCCATGTGGGAAGCAGGCGCTCTACTGCTTGAGCCACATCCACTCCTCCATGGAATTCTAATAGCCTGACACAAAAATAACTTCTTAGAAAAGTATTAGCCAAAAACAAGATTACAAACAGTTTACAATTTTAGCCTTAGTAGTTCAGATTTTAATGCTTTTGGCTGGAGACCATTACAAAATTGATAGAGCAAAAAGCTGGTACAGTGTGGACTTCAGACTACTTAAAGAGTTAAACTAACATCTGAGCAAATATATTTACCAGCTCAGCATTTTCAAAAGTAAATAATCAGAGCCATATATTATAGTGTTTATAAAACGAACTCTTTTAAAAAAGAAAAATAAGGTTCACTGAAATAAGTGTCCAGCCTTTCCCCATATTGGTAAAATAGCACTGACTTTTTTTCTGATTTTTAAAGAAGGCATCGCAAACAGAGATTCTAAAGTCCCACTTGGGGGAGCGGGGATAGCTCAGAGGCTGAGCGCCTGCTTGCCCTGTACAAAGTCCCTCCCAGGTTTAGTCCCTAGTACTAGTACTAGTCCCCAGTACCCCCTAATTCCACATGGGCCTGATAGGATCAAGTAGAAGTATCCTGAGAAATAGGTCAAAGAGAGAGTGATCCATTTCAGCAGAGGACATTTTTAGGGGAATTCTGGGTCACTTCCATTATCTTGTTTTATCTCCTACTTACTTTTCTTCTTTTTCTGATGCATAGG
Organism: Cabassous unicinctus; assembly: GCA_029593785.1. Lineage (NCBI taxonomy): Eukaryota > Metazoa > Chordata > Mammalia > Cingulata > Chlamyphoridae > Cabassous > Cabassous unicinctus. The sequence continues at coordinate 24,426 of JAQZBX010012229.1, read as the reverse complement.
CCATCTTCTCTCTAATTTTTCTCTGGACGCCTTTATATGCAAAAGAAAAACGAGGGAAAAATGGGACAAATTATACTCTCTCGCAAATGAATCAGTTGTATTTTGTTATTGTTGTTTGTTTTTGTTTTTGTTTGTTTTGCCTGGCTAAAGACATTCCACATATTAAGTGTTTTTTTTTTTCCATATTAAGTCTTAAAATACCTCTGAGATAGGTATAGTATATATCCTTATTTTATAAATGACGAATCAGAGGCATAGGCTAAGTAATATGTGATGTTTCATGCAACTGGGGCGGGGGGGTGGCACTGAGATTCAAATCCAGGATCAAGAATTCAAGTCCTTGACCATTACACTGTCTTGCCTCTGCCACTTTCACATTGATGGGGTTTGCCAGAAAGGCACAACTTGGATACCAAATTAAAAATAAATGCCTTTTTTCTTTTTTAAAAGGACTAGGGATTGGTGACCTGGTACGTGGAAATCAGGCACTCAACCATTGAGCTATACCCATTTCCCGCATTGTATTTTTTTTCCCAAAGATTTTATTTATTTATTCATTCCCCCCCCACCCCCATTGTTTTGCACCCACTGTCTGCTCTCTGTGTGTTCTTCTGTGCTTGTCTTCTCTTTAGGTGGCACCGGGAACCAATCCTGGGATCTTCCAGAGTGAGAGAGAGGCTGCTCAATCTCTTGTGCCACCTCAGCTCCCTGGTCTGCTGCGTCTCTCATTGTCTCTCTTCTGTGTCTTTTTGTTGCGTCATCTTGCTGCGCCAACTCTCCACGTGGACCAGCACTCCTGCGCGGGCCAGCACTCCTGCACTGGCCAGCACTGCACAGGCCAGCATTCCGTGTGGGCCAGCCCTCGGCGTGGGCCAGCTTGCCTTCCACCAGGAGGCCCCGGGAATCGAATCCTGGACCTCCTTTATGGTAGACGGGAGCCCAGTCGCTTGAGCCACATCCGTTTCCCTGCATTTTTTTTTTTTTTTTAAGGTACTGGGGCTGGGGATTGAACCTGGGACCTTGTATGTGGGAAACTGGAGTTCAACCAATTGCCACATCAGCTCCCCGTGCATTGTATTTTAATACTGGTATCAAGATAGCAAAATACCGTAATACATTCTTAACTTTCTGTGTGATCATAGAGATGCACATAGACATAGTCTAACCAAATTCCTGCATAAAAAGATAGCAAGTAATAGTACTTTTATTATTTAATAGTATTTTTATTATTTTTTATTATCATTAATTTGTGAAACTCTAAACCACAGACGTTCATGGATGACTAGCAACAGGTTTCCTATCACTAAACTGTTGAAGTAAAGGCTCATAGAAACAAAGGTTCTTCTTACATTTTAATATGCCTAGGAGTCACTTGGGAGATTCATCAAAATGCCCCTTGCCCACAAATTCTAATCCAGTAACTCTGAGATAGGGTTGGAGGGCAAGAGGCTACAATGGGAGCTGAGGTGGCGCAAGAGATTGAGCGCCTCTCTCCACTCCAAAAGGTCCCAGGATCGGTTCCTGGTGCCGCCTAGAGAGAAGACAAGCAGACACAGAAGAACACACAGAGAGCAGACAGCGAGCGCAAAAACAATGGGGGGGGGGCGGAGAAATAAATAAATCTTTAAAAATAAATAAAGTGTACAATCAATATTAGAGCATTTTCATTACTCCAAAAAAAAGAAAAGAAAAAACACCAAAAAAACAAAAACAAATAAACACAAAAACACCCTACCCCTTAGTAGTCACCTCTCAATCTCTATCCTTCCCCTGCCATACACAACTGCTCATCTATTTCTGTCTCTGTAATTTATTTGTATTTACATTTTTGCATAGATGGAGTCAAACAGTATGTAGTACACTTCTTGTCTAGTTTCTTTCACTTAGCATGCTTCCTTTTATTTATTTATTTTTACCTTTGATGGAAGATTATTAATATATTACCATACACTACTCTCTATAGTTTGTTTTGGTTGTATTTTTGCCTGATTATCACCCTGGTATTAACCTCTTGAAACATTAGCATGTATTTGTTCTGTTTCAGAGAAAAACTTAATTACATAAGTACTATGAACCATATTTATTTTTCACAAGAAGGTTTGCTATGCTATACTGTCGCATGTTTCCTTTTTCAGCTTTCCTTCTAGTAATACACATGTTCTTAGACTTTCCCTTTCAACCACCCATATGTTAATGCTACTAATTACAAACTATATGATGTGCTTTCTCCTTTCTATTCATTTCCAAATATTTACAAACAATCTTTTTACTGATTCTGCACAATTAAACCTCAGCTTTCCATTCTCTAACCACGTTCTATTGTCTGGTGACTTATATTCTAGCTATTAATTCCATGACTTTGCTCATTATATTTAGTTCATAATAGCAAAATCATACATTTGTCCTTTTGTGTCTGGCTTGCTTCACTCAACGTAATGTCCTCCATGTTCATCCATGTTGTCATATGCTTCACAACTTTATTTCTTCTTACAGCCATAATATTCCGTTGTATGGAATATATTCCATAATATTCCAAACAATTTGTTTATTCATTCATCTGTTAATGGACACCTGGGTTGTTTCTATCTTTTGGCAATTGTGAATAATGCTGCTATGAACATGGGTGTGTAGATGTCTGTTTGTGTCACTGCTCTCAGTTCTTCTGGGTATATACTTAGGAGAGGTATTGCTGGGTCACATGGCAAATCTGTGTTCAACTTCCTTAGGAACTGCCAATCAGACTTCCACAGTGGCTGTACCATTCTACATCCCCACCAACAGTGAATAAGCATTCCTATCTCTACACATCCTCTCCAACACTTGTAGTTTTCTGTTTTTTTTAATAGTGTTTATTCTAGTAGGTGTGAATTGTTAGTAAATTTTTAATACAAATTTTAAAATTAATATACAAGTATTTTTTTTCCCTTGAAAAACACTTTTGTTTCTTAAAAGGGTACTGTTTTCATGCCTCAGATTCGGTGGTTTGAATTTAACTACCTTCTCTCACCATCCAAACTCTCCAGCTACTCCCCAAATCAGAGGTGGGGTAGATTTATTAAAATGGCCCAATGTTAGGCCCTCATCCTGTGGCCACCTCTTCTGGGACTTCCACACTCTCAGCTCCCATGCCTCTGATCTTCTAACATTGCTCAGAACTCTTCTATCATTTTCTATGGTTTTCTTTTCACTTTCTCTAATCCCCCAGGGGACTGTGACTCTGTAACAAAAGGAGCTTCTCCTAGCAGCATAGCTTTTGAAATTACCGAGGCATACACCGTTCCTGGCTTGAGGCATTCTTGCTTCCAAACTAGCCCAGCTCAGGATCATAACAGGTCCAGGCAGGATTCCAGGTGGACTGCCAGAGGGAGGAAGCAGCGACAGTCGCCAGTGTTACTGAACTCCACTTAAGGACGCGCTGTTTCTCAGGTCAAAGGTCCCGCAACTACTTCGAGGGAGAGGACACATCCAGGGCCAGCGCACTTGGGTCTGCAGTCTCCCTAGAACTGAACAGGAAGGACACCACTCTTTTATGTCTGAGTGACTGTGTCTGTGTATGTGTGTGCATGAGCGAGAGTGATTGGGTTAACGAGTGGGTAATAAAAAATACTCACTTTTTATTTTTACATCTTTCTGCAATTTAATAGAACCTCTAGTAACAGAAAATCCATTCCTGAAAGACACATTAAGGAAATACGTGTGGAGTGTGGGAGGGGTGGGGGGGGGGGCAAAAACTAGAGCTACAAGAGAAAAGTAGACAAAATGCCATTATTTCAAATTTCTCCAATCCGAACTTGTGAAAACTTGATTTCAGTCTGGTTTGAAATTTACCTTGACTTGGAAAACTTTTTTTTTAACACATTTTTTAGTAAACCCTGTAAATGAGATCATAAGGGAGAAATTTTTAAATGTACAGATGTTTTCAAGACACCCTCAAGGACTTTAGAAACACTTGTTACTTATATTAATTCAAATAATTTTTCTAATAATGAATTATTAAGAATGATAAAATCCGAAGTTATATAAAGCAATTCCTCTGCTTTTATAGATAATTCTGATATAGGCATTAAAACTGGTTTAAGAACTCCCTAGGCACACAAAAAAAATGCATTTCATTTTTAAGCATTTTCTATTTCATATATCCCTTCATTTAGTCCTGAAATGGTGGGTTTTGTTAAAAACTTTTAATGATTAATAAAAATGAACAAGTGGCAAAATAAGAGTAAAATCTGTTTCTTTTAAACGTATCAAAACATACCATGTTTGATTACTTCTTAGAATTTCTGCATCGTGATATTTATTTTGAAAGTAATTAAGAATGTTAAATTAGTTTTCATACCTCCATTATATGTAAAACATCTTCTTTTCAGGAACTGAAGTGAAAAAAATTGAAGCTATAAATGTTCCTTGCACACAGCTTTCAATGTCATTTTTTAATCGGTTATACGATGAAGATATTGTACGAGACAATGGACATATTGTTAAGTGTTTAGATTCGTTTTGTGATCCTTTTCTCATTTCTGATGAGTTACGAAAAGTAAGTAGAGAATTTTTAAATTTCACTGTGGAATTTTATTTCAGGAAATGCAAAATAGTCAAAACTTTTGCCTGCCTAAAACCCATAAAATACTTCTTGCTGATGAATGATTAGTAATAAATACTTTCATTTCATTGGTAGATTTCTTCTTGGCTGGCACTTTTCCTGCAGTTTAATTATTTGTTTATTTTAGTGGGGCTCAACTGGGGTGATTTTACCCCCCACGGGGCATTTTTGGTTGTCACAACTGGAAGGAGGATGCCACTGGCAGCCCGTGAGCAGGAGCCAGGATGATGCTAAACACAGTGCGTGGGACAGCTGCTCACAACAAACTGCTGGCTGGCCCAGAATGTCAGTGGTAGGCAGGAGGAAAACCCTAGTCTAGTCTATACGCGGCCCTTACCACATCAAAAGAATATTTAAAACATCCTTGGAGCAAAAGAAGAATCTTTTTATTACACTGCTGTGATCAGCAGAGCCATTTGATTAGCTAAGTTATATGTTTTAGTGAGAGGTAGACTGAACTAGAATCAGAAGACATGGATTATTTACCTGATTCCTGATTTATTATTTACAAGATAATAATGGACTTAGGCAAATCATTCACTTTCTTGAGTCTCAGATTCTTTTACCTATACAACCTGGAGATAAAATGACAATTTTACTTCCTTCCTGGAGTTCTTGAGAAAATGAATTGAGGAAGCATTTAAATGCATTTTTAAAAAATTAATGAAAAGCTGTTAAAATGAAATGTATTAACGAATCATTACTATAATTATTGAGAGAGAATTAAAAATTAGAGATTTGGCATCAGACCAGACAGGTGTGAATCTAAGCTCTGCAACTTATCTGTGATAGTTAACCTCTCTCAGCCTCAGTTTCTTCATCTATAAAATAATAATGAAAAAAAATAATAATGTGAGAATGATGTACAGTGATGAATTTAAAGTGCTTAGCACAATGCCTGGCAACTAGTAAGCTTTCAATAATGTTAGCATCTATTACTCTTATTATTTAATTCTTCTTTAAGAGTGAGGAGAGATATACAAGGCTAATGAAGTGTATGTAAATCCAGATGGGAGTGAAGTTAGGAAACTGCTGACCCACTGCTCTGGGCACAGCAATCTTCTCTGTAGGAAACAGAAGCATCCAGCCAGACCATACACTGGTGTATACTAGGGCAGTACCTAAAAGGTCTCTAACTTAGTTTAAAAAGAAACTAAAATTAGCAAATTGAGAATAATCAAGCACACAATTGAATGAGACTGTATATGGTTCTTCAGTTAACAGAAGCATGGTCATGTATAACACAAGACTATGAATACTATACAGTGGGGATCTGCTATTAATTTCTACTCCTCACCAAGGATTGGAAATTAACAGCTCAGGAAGGGTCTGGTCTATTCTGGGCTTCACTCTTGCATACTACTAATGTCAGCTCTTTTCTCTCTCTGGCCTCCACTGGCATACTTACCTCTTCCCTCTGAAATTAGAGGCCCTTACCTCTAATTTTGGAGAATTCACCATCACTTCTACAGAAAGAGCCTCATCAATTGATTTTTTTCCTGAATGTGTAGTCAATTGTCCTAAAACCAACTACCTTGTCTCCATTAAACTGAAATGCCGCCTTGATTATCTCCTTCATTCCCACGTTTTGATTTCTCTATCTTTAAATCAATTGTTTGTTTTTACAGAGGAAAGTATTCTTTCCAGCAGAATACTTTGCAAAACTGCCTGCTGCTTGTCGTCTTACTTACTGTCATGAAAAGCACCTCTATTCGTGAAGTGCTGTGACTCAGTGTTTTCCTGCTAGTTGCCCATTTTCTTCTTGTGTTCTTTGCCACCCTGTGGCAACAAAGAGGGTTTAACTTGCTTGCTTTCTGGCTGGAAAGAAAAACGAAACAAAACAACGAAACAGAAAACAGAAAACTAGCTTCCAGCTCTAGCCTGAACTGCAGTGGGGCCCCCCATTTGCAGCAGCGCAGATTCCTTGGCCCACTGTGGAACGTGTACTGACGGTGACCTCCATCCTGACTGCTGCAGCTCACATCTGTGATGAAGGGAGAGAGAGAACAGCCATAGAATGCTGTTGTTTTAAACTGCAGTACAAAAGCTTTTTTTATTAGCATAATTTTTAAAAATGCACAGTCTAATCAATTCAATATATAAGAGTGCTTGTGTAAGGAATGCTCTAACTTTTCATTTAGGTACTTTATTCACCCTTGTATTAAGCCAGCTCTCCAGATAACTGCAAACCTGGGCTTCAACATCACATCATGTCATTACAGGGGGAGGGGGAGATGTGCAGATGTCACATGCAGCATACCCAGTGAGCAATAAATTATAGATCCCTTACCCTTACCTATCCTTCACTGTAACCTTGGCTTTCAGGAAGTCATTGTAAGTAAACTGTATATGGACATAAGAGTTGTTGGGTTTTTATGCCTTTTATACAATGACCTTTTGAAAAGTTTTTCTTAGAGGTTGGGGTAAATAAAATGTTAGCTTAATCAGTTTTTCTAATTAAATGTCCTTCTTGCACCACACAGTGATTATTGAATAACTCATATTTTCCTCCTTTCCTTGTATGGTAGTGTTAAATGTCATGTACAATTTTATAGCCCTTTTCCATCTAGAGTTCCTTATGTATTATTCCCACTTATTACCATTTTTTTTTGTTTTTTATTAATTATTTTGGTCTTATTGTATCTATATTTTTATTTTAACTATTTTACATTTTTTTAAAAGTAGGTGGGGTATAAACAAATCAATAAAAGAAATATGTATTACATTCATCAACTTGTCCATATCCATTCACAATGAACAAGTTAATCAATTGTCTATAATGCCTAATGGTATAAGAAAATCCCCCGTGAAACATCCAGTCACACTGTTTTCTGAAAGAGGTAGCAGAGTCTCAGAAGAGCAAGAGTCAAAGCAGATAGGTTGCATGTATACATTGATGGTGCTAGAGAGGAGAAGGAAGAAGAGTCGTGGGTGTTAGGCTCCACTTACCTGAATGGTTCAAAACGGTGTAACTAGGGGTAAGGAAAGAAGTGACCCAAACTCTGTAAGGTGAGAAGGATTAGAAAGTGACTGCTTCTGTTTAGCTCTGGAATAAGCCTGAACTTGTGTTGAGAAGCAGAGAGAGACCTTACAAAATGGAGACGTTTCCCCATTTATTTTTACTCTTACATTCTTATCTTCAAATGAGATTTGAGATGACATAAAAATACAATAGCACTAAAACAATCAGCTAAAAAAACCAACCTAGAGCAAAGAAATACATGGAAGAAGGAAAGACTTGGCAGCAGTGTTTTAAAATTTAATTTAGTCCTTTCACTGAACATCAGTACCTATTGATAAAATGGAGTGGCAGTAGGTGGAAATCTCCCAGATCACTCCCCAGTTGCCTCGGGATTGGCTCTCAAAATAGCTTTAAGATTAATTTTAAATATGTAAATTGAAACTATACTGAAAACATTATAAATTAGAACCTTAAATTATGTTACATTAAAATGAATTTTATCATCTTAACTTAGGTGTTGCTAATGGAAGACTCAGAAAAATATGAGGTGTTCAGCCAACCAGATAGAGAAGAGTTCCTGTTTTGTCTTTTTAAACATCTTTGCCTTGGTGGAGCCCTTTGTCAATATGAAGATGAGCTTAATCCATATCTGGAAACTACAAAACTTATCTATAAGGATCTGGTGAGGTAATGCTGATAGATCGTAATAGGTAAATTTCTGGTTAATTGAGTGAGTTATTTGTTTAACCAGGATGGGATTACCCTGGGTCTGTTTCCAGTCATAGTAACAACCAAAGTGTGAAAATAGCTCCTCCCTGACCCCCTGTCACAGCTTCTCCCTCTCTTCCAGATTAGGAAGTTTCTAGATTCCCTTGACCCTCTTTTAGTTCTCCTCATTTTTCATCTGCCTTTTCTCCTTGTTTCCTCATTCAGACCTGTCAGCCGCTCCATCTCCCTTAGCAAATGCCGTCTTCCTGGCCTCCTTCTCCCCAGGCCTCCTTTTCAGTCTCAAGAGAACACAAGCGCTCTCAGGATGTTTGGATTTGCTTGAGGAAAAGTAATATATCACCTTTCTTTGAAAGAGGTGGAAGAATTTTCATCTAGGTGCAATATTTACCTTTTCAAATAATCCCAAAGCTGTAGTTCAAGTATTCTATTAGGTTTTCTTTTCCTCCTTTCTTTCTTTCCTTTTATTTTTTTTCTTCCTTTCTTCCTTTCTTCCTTTCTTTCTTCCTTTCCCTTTCCCTTTCCCTTTCCTTTCATTAAAGGAGGATAAAAACTTTACAAGTCTCTTAGTTATACTTTTATTTTTAACTGCAGTGGCTATTCATTCTTAGGTTTTTCAGTGACAAAGATAGTTGATTATCTTTGTGAGTAGAGGGGAAAGCAGCAAGAGGGAGCAAAGGGTTCCAGAACTTAGGTATCCACGTTTACTTTAATAGGAGAGCCTCAGAATTAGCTTCTCATCTGACTCTTGATTGTTGCCTTTCTTGTACTCAGCCCCTCAGTTCTCATATCTGTGTGTCAAATAGCCACACAACAAACTGCATTGTCTTATTATTTTAGTAAGTTAATTTCTGACATAGTTTTAAAACAAAGATTTCTATAATCTGTTTCTGATTTTAATGAAAAAGTTATTGTGGTAATGCATAACGATTGTCGGAAGAGATGTGTTTTTGAAACTGAATTTTAGAGAAAGCATATATATAGTCTGTGTGTATCATTTGTAGCTCTGGCGACCTAAGCAGACCACTTCCAGCACTCCCTGAAGAGCCTTCACAGTGTACTCCGGCCACTCACACGCACAGCCCCCACACACCCTACCACAGTGTTGTGCCCCGTCAGCCACATACAGCTGTGGAATTCCTCACTGCCATGTGTTGTTCTAGAGGAGAAAAAGGAGATGGCTTAGGAGATTCTGGTGGATACTTGAAATAGAAATAACTTCAGGACCTGCTGTTCTGACCAACATTCCCTTCCCTGGTTTCTCTCCTGTGATTCTCTGCTACACCTTTTGGGTACTAAGAAAAATTATGACTCCTTAAGAGTAATGCTGGGAATCCCCTATATTTTCAATGTAATATTTTTGTAGTCTAAAGCTTCTTTAATAATAATAATAATAATAATAATAATTGCATTTATTTGTACTTAAAAAAAAAAAAAAGAGTAATGAAAAAAATAATAATGGCATTCGTAGAATAAATGGCCAAAATGCATAACATCTTACAGAAATAGGAATTGTCTCCATAGAATCACTCAGGCAAACACATTATTAATATTGTAGATCTGAAGAGGCTACAAGAGGAGCAGCAGACTGCCCTTGACCTTAAGGAAACTAGAACAAACTAAGATATTAGACAATAGTAAAGTACATGCTTAAAATCTTCTGTAAGTCAATTTTTAATGTAAAATATTTTATATACCGAAATGCTCATTTATGTCATATAAAATATTAATACCTTTAGACTGTAATATGAATACCTTAGTTCTTTAGTCTGTAATAAAAATACTCCAGAATTTCAAAGGAGGAAGTTGTCATTCTGGGTGTGAGCAACCAGGGAAATCTTGATAGACTGGAGCCCACAGGGGAGCTGCAAAGAGGAGGGCAGCCTGTTCCTGGTTCAGGGGAGACACCCACAAGTTTGTCATCCTGGGGGAGGCTGGGGAGGAGACCAGCCCAATTAGGGCAGTGTTTTTCTTTGAGAACTGTTAGATATTTCTCTAGATGATCCAAGTTTAGCTTGCTTATAAATTTCTTTGCTAAATGAAGAGAGAAAAATTTTCTTTCCCTGAGCAACTTCAGTAGAAAATTCTAATTTAAATAAATATTTATTTATTTAAGATGGTTTAGATGCCAGTAGCTAATTGATGGATTAAATGACCTTAGAGTTCCATAAGAGCTATGTTGGTTTGCTTATCACATGCACTATTTGCTATTTTTCTTACATTAGCCAGCACATGCTGAATTGGGGCAGATGCTGTGTTATGTAGTTAAGGCTGTGACATTTAGTGGTCAAGATATAGACTGGAGCAATATAGCAGTTGTCAAAGAATATATAAGTAGGGCAAGCATAGGTGAAACTTGAAGTATCTTGAGTAATTTGCTCACAATTCTGAGCCACATATCCAATCAAGTCATGTCTACAAACCACCTTAACCAAGATGGTTTTCTATCTTTCTATCTTTCTAATCTTTCCATCTTTCTATCTTTCTAATTATACACTAAGTAGCTGCCTTACAACATCTAACCTGCCCTTCAAGATACACATTATCGCTATTCCATTCTAGCAAAGACATCCATTCCTAATGTTTGAAGACGTTGAGGGCACGCTATAGAGTGTGATCTTAGGAGTCTCTGGCTGAAACAAAAGGCTGAAAATGTTCTTACAAATATTTTCTTACTCATTCAGTACTATAGATCAAATGAAATCAGCCTTTTAAATGTTTTGGAAAATGCCTTCTTTTCAAAGATATTATGGTTCCTTTAAGTCAAGTAGTCAGTACTTTAGAACGCTATTTTATTAGAGAACAAATGATGAATTATTACATTTCAAAAATGTATAGGCATGTGTTGTAGAAGACAGTTTGGCAGTTTCTTAGAAAGCTAAGGATAAAATTACCATATGACCCAGCAATCCCTCTGCTAGGCATATGCCCAAAAGGATTGAAAGCAGGTACTCGAACTAGATATTTGTACACTGATGTTCATAATGGCATTATTCACAAATGCCAAAAGATGGAAACAACACATCTCCATCAACCAATGAATGGATAAACAAAATGTTGTATATTCATATGAGATATTATTCAGTATTAAAAAGGAATGAAGGGAAGCGGATGTGGCTTAAGTGACTGAGCTCCCGCCTACCACAGGGCGGTTTCCAGTGCATCCTGGAAAAGACGAGCAAGACAGTGAGCTGACGCAACAAGATGACACAACAAGTAGACACAAAGAGGAAAGACAATGAGAGACACAACAAAGCAACGAGCTGAGGTGGCTCAAGCAATTGAGCACTTCTTTCCCACATGGAAGGTCCAGGTTCAGTTCCCAGTGCCTCCTAAAGAGGATATGAGCATATACAGAGAGCACACAGTGAATGGACACAGAGAGCAGACAGCAAGTGCAAAACAATGGGGGGGAGGGAAGAGAATAAATAAATAACATAAATCTTTAAAAAAAATAAAACCTATTAATAGATGTTAAAACATACTTACAGTAAGAGAAACCAAATTAAATTTGAAAAAACAAAAAAAAGGGAATGAAGTTCTGGTTCATAAAACAACATGGATGAGCCTTGAAGACATTATGTTGAGTGAAATAAGCCAGACACAAAAGGACAAATATTGTATGATCTCACTGATACAAAATAATTAGAATAAGCAAACTCATAGAGTTTTTAGAATCTATAATATAGATTACCAGGATCAGGGTTGGGGATAGGGAATTTGTTCAGAATTTCTTTTCGGTTGGTTGTAAAGTTTTGGAAATGGATGGTGATGATGGTAGCACAACATTGTGAGTATAGCAGCACTGAATTATATATGTGAATGTGGTTAAAAGGGGAAATTTTAGGTCATATATACGTTACTAAAATAAAAGATAAAACATCAGACTGTACAACACAGTGAACCCTATTGTAAAAGATGAACTTTAGTTAATAGTACAATTATTAAAATGTTCTTTCATGGGAAGTGGATGTGGCTCAAGCGATTGAGCTCCTGCTTACCACATAAGAGGTCCCAGGTTCGGTTCCCATTGCCTCCTAAAGAAGACAGCAAACTGGCATGACAGACAGGCGCAGCAAGCTGATGCAACAAGAGACACAAGAAGAAGAAAAACATAATGAGAGACACAACAAAGCAGGGAACAGAGGTTCCTGGTGCCTCCTGGAGAAGAGCTGGCGCAGTGAGCTGATGCAACAAGATGACACAAGGAAACACAGAGAGACAACAATGCAGGGAGCTGAGGTGGCTCAGGCGATTGAGCGCCACTCTCCCGCACGGGAGGTCCCAGGTTCGGTTTCCTGTGCCTCCTAAAGAGAAGATGAACAGACACAGAGAGCACACAGTGAATGGACACAGAGAGCAGGCAGCAAGTGCAAGCAACGAGGGGTGGGAAATAAATTAATGAAATAAATCTTAAAAAAAAAAAAAAAGTTATTTCATGAATTATAACAAATGTACCACACTAACACAAGGTGTTAATAATAAGGTGGTATATTGGTGGGGGGGAAATACCACCCTAATGTAAACTATGGACTATAGTTAATAGTACAATTATAATATTCTTTGATCAATTGTAACAAAGATACCACACTAATACAGTGTTAATAATAAGGGTGGTGGGTTATGTGGGAATGCTGTATTTTTTACATGATTTTTCTGTAAACCCACAGCTTCTTTAATTAAAAAATAAATAAAAGATTAAAACTATATAGGCATAAAATAAAAAAATAGGCAGAAATAATTTCATAATTAAATTATGGTGTCTGTCTTTTCTACTGTAGACATTAAACAAATGCTCTTGGCAGCGTTTTTTGAGAGGTTCTCCAAACTGGATCTCCACTTCCAATGTGCAGTTATGTGTTGAGAGGTTTAGATTTTGGCCTTCTGACACTGATTAAGGAATGGGAGCCTTGTTTCTTAAAATTAGTAGAGTTACCTAGTACGGGCCATATATTCTGATGTATGGAGTCGGTATGGGGTTGATCCTCTGAAATTATCACAACTGATATGATAAGAAATCATTATCTTATATTTCCAAACAACACAAACTACACATTAGAAGAACTATATGGAAATTATGTTACAGAATCCTTAAAAGTCACGGCCACCTGGGGAGTGAGTTAGTGATTCCCAAAGATTTGGTATGATGCAGCTATTTGTAGAACAGCCTAGGACGCTAATGAACATCACTTTTCATTTTGTTTTCTTTTTTTCTTAAGAGAGAGCGTGCAGGTGATATTGTACCTTACTTGGCCTATGAAAAATCATACAAATTACGTTAGGACTATTTTAAAGTAACCATAGTACAGTATCAGAGGTACTAGAATGGAATAATATTTTTATTTTTATTAGGAACCAACTTCTAATCATGAAAAGTGATAGTTTCTTTCCTTTTTAAGTAATGCATTTATGGTGCATGAGAATGTGTTAAGTGCTTGTTAAATAAAGTATCAAATACTAAATTTCCCTCTAAACTTACTTGATAAGCGCAAACTTATCAAATAAGTTTTAAAAAGCACACAGTTTTTTAGCAATTTCTTTGAGATATATCCATCTACCATACAATCCATCCAAAGTGTACATACAGTGGGTTTTGGTATAATCACAGAGTTGTGCATTCATCACCATAATCAGTATTAGACCATTTTCATTACTCTGAAAAGAAAAAACCTACCCCTTAGCCATTACCTTTCAGTCCCTCTATCCATCCCCAGTTATACATATCCCTTAATCTAATTCTATTTCTATAAATGTATTTATATTTACATTTTATATAAATGGAGTCAAACAATATGCAATACTTTGTGTCTGGTTTCTGTCACTTATGACAATTTTTTTTTTACAGTTGATGAAAAAATACTAATATATTACTATTCACTACAGTCCGTAGTTTGCCTTATGTGCATTGTAGCTCACATACTACCTTATTATTAACATCTTGCAACATTAATGCACACTTGTTCTGTGTCATAGAAGAACATTCTTAATTTTGTACTATTAATGACACTCATCATCTATAATGGGTTCACTATGCTGTAGAGTCCCATGTTTCTTCCTTTAGCTTTTCTTCTAGTGACATACGCAACCCTAAACTTTGCCTTTCAACCACAGTCATACTCCCACATTGGCAGTGCTAATTACAGTCACGCTAATGTGCTATCGTTACCTCTGTTTTGCTCCAAGCATTTTCAATCAACCTATTACCAACTCTGCACAAATTAAACCTCTGCTCCCCCTTCTCTATCCTCATTCTATCTTCTGGTGACAATCTTTTAGCTATTAATTCCATGGCTTTGCTTAGTTCATATTAGTGAGATCATACAGTATTTGCCCTTCTATGTTTCATTCAATATAAAATCCTCAAGGTTCATCCATGATGTCCTGTGCATCATGACTTCCTTTCTTCTTACAGTTGAATAATATTCCATCATATGTGTATACTACATTTTGTTTATCCATTCGTTGATAGACACCTGTGTTGTTTCCATCTTTTGGCAATTGTAAATAATGCTGCTTTGAACATGTTTGCAAATGTCTATTTGCACCCCTACTTTCAGTTCTGGGAACTGGGAGCGGGATTGTCGGATCATATGGCAATCATATGGCAGCTCCATACTTAGCTTCCTGAGGAACTGCCAGTCTTCCACAAAGCCTGTGTTATTCTACACTCCCACCAACAGTGAATAAGCATTCCTGTTTCTCCACATCCTCTCCAACACTTGTAGTTTTCTGTTTGTTTTTTTGTAATTGTGGCCATTCTAATAGATGTGAAATGATATCTCATAGTTTTGATTTGCATATCCCTAATAGATAGTGATGTTGAACATCTTTTCATGTGCTTTTTTGCTGTTTGTATTTCCTATTTGGAATAACATCTATTCATGTCTCTTGCCCTTTTTTTTAAAAAAAAAAGTCAATTTTATTGATGCATATCAATAAAGCATACAATTCATCTGAAGTGTACAATCAGTGGCACCTGCTACAATCACACAGTTGTGCATTCATCACCTCAGTCACTACTAAAGCATTTTCATTATTTCAGCAATAATAACAATAAACAAAAAACAGACAAACAAGAAAATTCCGTACCCCTCAATCTCTCCATTTCCCCTGCAATACATAGCTGCCACCTCTGGCCATTCCTGCACAATTATTTATTTGTTTATTAGGCAGTTTTATTGAGATATATTTACATACCATATGCTTTATCCAAAATGTATAATCAATGTCTTGCCCATTTTTCAATTGGGTCATTTGTCTTCTTTATTGTTTAGTTATAGGATTTTGAAACTACTAGAGCTAATAAACAAATTCAGCAAAGTGGCAGGATACAAGATCAACAACAAAAATCAGTAGTGTTTCTATACACTAGAAATGAACAATCTGAGAAGGAAATCAGGGAACAAATTCCATTCTGAATAGAAAAAAAATAATCAAAAATCTAGGAATAAATTTAACCAGGGATGTAAAGGATCTGTACTCAGAAAACTACAAAACATTGCTAAAAGAAATCAAAGAAAACTTAAATAAAGGGAAAGACAGTCTATGTTCATGGATTGGAAGACTAAATACCGTTAAGATGTCAATTCTTAACTGATTTACAGTTTCAATGCAATTCCAATAAAAATTCCAACACGCTGTTTGCAGAAATGGAAAAGTCAATTACTAAATTTATTTGAAAGGAAAAGGGACCCTGAATAGCCAAAAATATCTTTAAAAAGAAGAATGAAGTTGGTGGACTCACACTTCCTGACTTTAAAACATACTACAAAGCCACAGTGATGAAGACAGCATGGTACTGGCATAAAAATACATATATAGGTTAATGGAATTGAATCCAGAATTCAGAAATAGACCCTCACCTCTACGGTCAATTTTTGTTTTGTAATAATAAACTTTATTTTTAGAGAAGTTTAAGATATAAAGAAAAATTACACCAAAAGTATAGGGAATTCCCATATAACACACACACACACAGTTTCCCCTATCATTAACATCTTGCATTGGTGTGGTACGTTGTTACAATTGATGAACCAATATTGAAGCATTGCTACTAACCAAAGTCCATAGTTTACATTATGGTTTACACTTTGCATGGTGCAGTTTTATAGGCTTTGACAAAATGTATAATGTCATGTACCCATCTTTGCAGGATCATACCGAACAATTTCACTGCCCTAAAAATGCCCTGTGTTCCACCTATTCATCTCTCCCCCTCCCTTCTGAACCCCTGGCAACCACTACCTTTTTATCAATGTTACAAGTTCTTCCGTTAACATAAGATGGTAACTACAATAACAAATCTGCTTTGGTCCGTGGTTACACTCCCCCCTTATGTTTGTTCATTCCTCATTCTTGAGGGATTTGGAATGATGTCTGTTCTGACTGCTTCAGGCTGAGAGGGGACTCAGATATTATGGGGCAGATGGAAGGAATTGCTTTGCTTGCAGTTGTAGATGCTCCTTGTTTTGGGGGATGGGACTTGTCCATCATTGTCGTTTCACTGGTTGTCCAGGGCAAGCCCGAAGAATTGGAGAGTCGGAGTTGGCTGCAATTCTGCTGGGATTCAGAGCTCACCTGGCATATGAACAATCCAAAGATTTTTGGCAAGGCTATCAAGCCCACTCAACTGGGACAAAACAGTCTCTTCAACAGTGGTGTTGGAGAACTGGGTATCCATATCCGAAAGAATAAAAGAGGACCCCAATCTCACACCTTATATGAAAATTAACTCAAAATAGATCAAAGAACTAAATATAAAAGGCTGGACCATAAAACTAGAAAAAAGTGTAGGAAAGCATCTTCAAGATCTTGTGATAGGAGGTGGTTTCTTAGACCTTATACCCAAAGCAATTGAAGAGAAAATAGATAAATGAGATCTCAAAATTAAATGCTTTTGTACTTTAAAGGGCTTTGTTGAGCAGGTGAAAAGACAGCCTATTCAATAGAAGAAAATATTTGGAAATCACATATCAGATAAGGGTTTAATATTCATGATATATAAAGCACAAACTTTTACAAAGTTTTTTATTTTACATTTAAAAAATTGAACCATAACTTACATAGAGTGAATTGCACAAATCAGAAGTGTACAGCTCAGTGAATTTTTATATATGTTTATACCCATATAACCACTTCCAGATCAAGATATAGATTAAGATATAACCATAGATATGTTTGATATTTTGATGTGGAAGTGGTTATATGGGTGTATACAAATGTTGTAAAGGGAGTGCTTATAGTCATCCCTTGGGTAAGCCCAAAATTTTAAAAGTCATCTTCAGTTTTTAAGCAGTATATCTTAGGCATTAGATAAAATAATTACATAATAATTTTATTATGTGATTTTATTATGTTAGTAGGTATAAAAATGACCTCTCCCGATGTCATAGAAATATTTGAAAATCTACTTAATCATGTATGTGACTTCTTGGTTTAAGCTTGGATTAAATCTCTAGTAGAGATGAAAACTAACTGAGAATCTTGAAGACTTGAAATGGCTTCAGGCTGGCCATCCCCTGTGGGCATGTACGCTCAAATACACACGCACACTCCTCCCACAGAGTCCACCTCCCTCCACTTCCTCCTCCTCTTTCCACATGACTTTTACAATTGTAGTAGAGGAGGGAACTGGTGCTTCTACCTGATGAGATGGAGAGTTTACCTCACAGAGCGCACACGTGAGTGCTACCGCTGATACAGATGTTCTTATGGAGTGTAGGTGTGCGGGAAACAGCCGGGGGCTGAGAAGACTGGACCCTGAGTCACCTGAGTTCCATTCCCAGATAACACTCTTAGCTGGATAGTCTTAAGAATACGTCGTTTACCTTCTGTAGTGTTATTGTCTGCAAAATTGGTAAAATAATGCCCACCTCTCTGAGTCCGTAATCTCTAAATGAATTATGTATGTACTGGTATTTTGCAAATCTATAAAACAGTATAAATATGTATATATTTTATATGTAGATAATAAGTATATAAATATATTACTTGCTTACTTCCCACAGTCTTCAATTTGCTTCCTCACTATGTATTGCCATAGGTAATCTTTTCTGGGGAGAGCAACTGAACGAGAGCTACTAAGGGATATTTATTCTTAATATGATATAATTTAACAAATAGTCTTCATAGACATTATCTCACTTAATTGTCATATAATCCTAAAAGGAATCATATTATGCCCAGTTCACATGTGAGAAAATTAAGGCTCAGAGAGATTAATCTTGCCCAAAGTGCAATAACAAATCAGTGGCAGAGCTGGCATTTAATACAGTTATTTAATTCTTTAGTATGCTTTCATCTACCCCTTCAGCTGTCTACACCTCAATCTGACTTTAACCAATCCTTATTTTACCAGTAGTTTTTCTGACAATTTCCTCCAATTTCATTTCACTTGACCTTGCCCCATCCTTGGATGAAACCTCAAATGCCATCCTTTTCAAACCACTTTAATTAGGTACTATGTCTTTCCATGTTCTATATGAATAAGAATACCTAAAAAATAAAAGTGATCAGTATTTTAAATGTATTATGCCAATGCTTGTAACATTTGAAATTTACCGTTTTTTTTCCTTTTTTAGTGTTCGAAAGCATCCTCAAACCAAGAAAATACAAATTACCTCTTCTGTCTTTAAAGTTACAGCGTATGTAAGTATTGAGAAGAAATTTGCAGCCAATCAATTTAATTATTTGTTATTAATAGGGTTTTTACAACTGGAGTTAGCAACCAGGATAATGTAATAAGTAGGAGAAAAGATTATGATGTTATTTAGTTTTGTTAAAATTCTAAGTTGATAGGTTATGCTTTTCTTTGGGGAACAATATGGACTTTTTTCTTGGCTTCTTTTCTGTCTTCTGTTTCTAACAATATTCCCTGTTATTTTAGAGCTATATCTGTGACTCAGATGGATGAGAATATGGTTCTCTAGTCTGTCAAATCATAACATATAGGACAAATAAAGTAAGAATGTGAGAAATGTTGTTATATCACAAAATCCAATGCTTGAATTTTACCATCACACGATATCACATATTAAACAGTTTATAAGCACCTTCATTCAGTCATACAGCAATATTTATTCAACACTCTTTCAGTTGCTGTACTGGGCTAGAATATTGTGATAAACAGGTGAGACATTCTCCATCACAAAAGACCCCCAAAAGGGCCATTTTCTCCATGATCATGAAAAGTCTGCAATAAGTAAAGCAAAAACTGAAAACAAGAGGGAATCCCTGCAAAAATAGAAGGAAGTTGCAAAACAGAAAATTTTGCAATATTAGCACTTTAAAATCACTTTTTTAAATGATGGGATTTCCCTTTGGACTTTAAATTCCTGAAGGAAAAGAATGATGCATGTATGTATAGTACACATATATTGTTGGTAAACTGTGCTGTCAGCAAATATTTAATAATAATTAACCACCAGTTTATCATCAAAGATTTTATATATGTTTCATGATGTTTTATTTTATTTTATTTTAATTTTCTGTTTCATGATGTTTTGACAGGAAATATATATACTACAATAGTCAAATACGTTGATTACCATTTAAATGTAGTCTTATATAATTAATTAGATGCATCTTTTTCAGGATTCTGCTGGTATGTGCTACCCTTCAACAAAGAGTCATGAACAGACATTTTCATACTTCATTGTGGATCCTATCAAGCGTCATGTTCATGTTTTTTACCATTGTTATGGTGTCGGGGAAATGCCTTAACAGTGCTCTTTCAGAGTATCCAGAGTGCTCTTGGATTCTTTTTTTATTTATCCATTTTTAAATTCAACACTAATTTATAGGTAAACAAGAGCTTGCATACAGCAGAAGAAAGCAAACATGAAGATGCCTTTCTTTAAATTTGCCTGGAATGCTAACACAGGAAACAGTTCCATCCCCAGTATTAATCTATACCATTACCAGTTGGGGAATTTTTACAGAAAGTTGAAAAGTTAAAAGCTACTAAAAATCTAGTTCATATTTGTAACATTAAAATTCAAGCAATTCCCTCAACTTTCCATGTTATTTTAGAAGCTAATTAATTCTGGATTGAAATTTCAGCAGAAGATTAATCATTAATATGAATTGTTAGTTTTAACTTGCATTTCATTTCATTATATTTCTTCATTGCATAATGATTCATACCTATAGAGGTGTGAAAAGCAAAACAATTCTTTTGGATTCATTGTTCCACTTAAAATCCTCAATAAAAAATGTTCTGAAAGTAACTGTAAACTCTTTCATTACATAATAAATTAAAATTGCAACTAAGAGAGCTGCCCACTGGTATTAAGTTGACAAAAGAGCAAGAAGTGGGGTCTTTTAGTATGATCCCCTTGTTACATTCATAGAATTAATGTTTTTTGTTTTTTTTTTTACTAGAAAAAGTGAGTCACATGTGTCCATAGGGAATGGAGAGCCTACAAGAAATGCTAAGACTTTGAGGAGGAGCAAGTTTGGAATATGTGTTTCTGTGTTGTAGGGATAAGGGTGATAATTTTGGATTTGAACCTATGTCTGGAAGGCAGCTGGTAATTTGCATACAGAGCTCAGAGAGATTTTATTTTACTCCTAGTATCCAGCAGAATACCTTGACACATTCACTGTTTTTTGAATGAGTAAATACTTTCCATAATATCCATGAAATTCTAAAAAATCATGTTTTAAAAAGCCATATAAAATCAAGGACTAAACTATCCATCTGCTGCCAGTCTGTTGCCTACCATGCAAGCTCCTATGACCTGGGGACCCTCTCTTAGTTAGTTGGTCAATCTACAGTTCTTTGCACATAACACTTCTATGCAAGGCTTTAAGCTGTTTACTTTGGGGAAACACACTTCCCATGTAACCCAGTTGGGAAGGTAATCTATAGGATTGTGACTGTAGACAGTGAGTGTTACATGAATTCAGAGGTGGAAGAGATCATTGTGCACCAGGCTTAGGAAGGGTGTGGGCTGGCTGCTGTGGGACGTCTGGTATGGTTTCCAGAGCTGAAGAGGAGAGCATTCCAAGGCAGTGGAGGAGCAGCATGTGGCAGCATGCTCTGAGCCTGGCCCAGGACCAAAGTCCAGAGGCAGAGGATGGGAACTGATACTGAGGAGCTGCCAGTGTTTTCCTTCCTGCTCTAAAGGTGGAGGTAGAATATACCTTTGAGGAATCATTTTAATGACCCTTCTGTGGTTGTGCAAATTCTTTATATTGAAAAGCATAATAGCATAGTGACACAGAATTTGGGCTGGGCGATCATACTGCTTGGATTCTTAGTTCTGCTATTACTTGCTGTGTGACCCTGAGCAAGCTGCTTAACCTTTCTGTGCTTTAGTTGCATCATCTATAAAATGGGGAAAATAATGGGACCCCTTATAGGTTGTTGTAAAGAATATATAAATTAATACATATATTAGACTTAGAGTGGTATTGAACACAGTTTAATTGCTTATGAATTTTGGTTATTTTCATTCTCTACAAAGGAAAGGTGAAAAAGGAGGAACTGAACTGTCAGCATAATCGTGCTAAAAGCTGACTTTCTTGTGGTGAGAACTGCTTTTCTACAGATAAGTATTATTATTAATTTGACTAGATAGAATACAAGGGGTGAGAAAACTGGTTTTTCCTCTCTCTCTGGCTCCCAGAAAATGTAGAAACTCGAGCTTGGACTCCAGGTGTTTCTTTGACAACTTGGAATTATTTATAATAATTTGTTTAATGTCTGTCACGACAATAGAGACTGTATCTATTTTGTTCACCTTTGTATCCCCAATTCTTAGCACAGTGCTTGGCACTTGAAAGACACTCAGTAAATAGCCATTCTCTGCCTGGTTGAGTCCATTTGATGACAAAACACTGGCCGTGAAGTGTGACTGCAGGTGTGGAGCGTGAGGGAGGAGGGAAGAGTGGGTGACTAAGCAGAAGCCCCTCTGCAGAGCCTCCTCTGCAGAGCACAGGCAGTGGACTCAGCAGCCTTCGCATCTAGGGGCCGTCTTAAGACTTCTGTGCAGTATTCCCTCCAATTTATTCCCTCTTGTAAAGGTTTTGTTTTGTTTGTTTTGTTTTCTAATGTTTCTACAGTGAACATACATTACTTGCATGATAAAGAATTTTTTAAATTACTTTTACTTACAAACTCTCCATATCCACGAAACATACACTTCTGCTATCCCCCTTCCATCCCATCCCCTGGTAACCTTTAATCTACTTTCTGTCTCTGTGAATTTGCTTTTTCTAGACGACTCTTATGAGTGAAATCATACAATATTGTCCTTATGTGCCTTGCTTATTTTACTCAAGTGTTTTCGAGGTTCAACCATGTTGCACCATCATTCAGACCTTCATTCTTTCTTATGGTCAAATAATATTCCATTGTGCTTATATACCACATTTTGTTCATCTATTCATTTGCTGATGGTAAGTTGAATTGTTTTCACCTTTGGGCTATTGTGAATAATGCTGCTATAGACATTAGTGTACAGGTATCTGTTTGGGACCCTGCTTTCACTTTCTTTGGGTGTTTATATACCTAGAAGTGGAATGGCCAGGCCATAAACCAATTTTAAATTTAACTTTTTGAGGAGCCCCCGTATTGCTTTTCACAGTGGCTGTACCATTTTATGTTCCCATCAACAATGTGCTAAAATTCTAATTTCTCTCCAACACTTTTCTGTTGTTATTGTTGTTGTTGTTTAATAGCCATCCTTGTGGGTGTGAAGTGGCATCTTGTTGTGGTTTTGATGTGCATTTCCCTAATGGCTAATGATGTTGAGCATCTTTTCATATGTTTATTGGCCATTTGTATATCTTTCTTGAAAAATGTCTAATCAAGTCCTTTGCCATTTTAAACTTTCTTTTTGTCTTTTGGTTGTTGCATTGTAAAAGGTTTTTATATGTTTTAGATAGCAAGCTCTTATCCAATATATGCTTTGCCACTAGTTTCTCCCATTCTGTAGCTTGCCTTTTCACTTTCTTGATAATGTCCTTTGATACACAGATGTTTTTAATTTTTATGAAATCAAATTTATCTATTGTTTCTTTTGTTGCACAGGCTTTTGGCATCATATCTAAAAATCCATTACCAAGTCCCAGGTCATGAAAACTTTCCCCTATACAATCTTCTAAGAGTCTTATAGTTTTAGCTCTTATATTTGGGTCTTATATTTTTGTGTATGGGGTGAGATTGGGGTCTAATGTCATTCTTTTGCATGTGGATATCCAGTTTTTCAAGCACCATTTGTTGACAAGACTGTTCTTTCCCCATTGTATGTACTTAGCGCCCTTGTCAAAAAGCAAATGGCCATAGATATGTGGCACTATTTCCAGACTTTCAGTTCTGTTCCGTTGATATAGATGTCTGTCTTTATACCAGTATCACCCTGTTTTAATGTATGTGTTCATAGCTATAAATTCCCATCTGAGCACTGCCTTCACTGCATCCCATAAGTTTTGGTATGTTGTGTCTTTGTTTATATTTGTCTCTAAGTATTTTCTGATTTCACTTTTAATTTCTTCTTTCATCCATTGTTTGTGTGAATGTACTGTTCATTTTTCACATATATGTACATTTTCCAGTTTTCCTTCTGTTATTGATTTCTAGCTTCACTTCATTGTGGTCAGAGAAGTTACTTTGTATGATTTCAATCGTTTTTTTTTTAATTTATTGAGACTTCTCTGGTGCCCTAGCATATGGTCTGTCCTGGAGAATGTCTCATTTGTGCTTGAAAAGAATTTATATTCTGCTCTTGTTGGGTAAAGTGTTCTATGTATGTCTGTTAGATCTAGTTTATAGTATTGTTCAGGTCCTCTATTTCCTAATTGATCTTCTATCTATATTATCTATCCATTATTGAAAATGTGTTTCAAATCTCCAACTGCCAATCTCTGTCTTTTGATTGGAGGGCTTAATCCATTTACATTTAAGGTAATTACTGATAAGGTGAGACTTACTTCTGCCATTTTGCTAATTTTTTTTTTCAGGAGGTATCAGGGATTGAACCTGCGACATTGTATATGGGAAGCAGGACTGAACCACTGAGCTATACCCGTTCCCCCTAATTGTTTTTTTTAAATAATTTTCTTGGTCCCTTCTTTCCTCCATTACTACCTTCCTTTTTGTTTAGGTGTTCTTTTATAATGAGCCATTTTGAAA
>JAQZBX010012228.1:0-41535 GCA_029593785.1 Cabassous unicinctus | reverse complement strand
TTATTTATTTACTTGATCCATTTTAAACCCCCCTTCCCCATTTGCTGTTTTGTGTCCATTTGCTGGGCAATTCTCTGTGTCTGTTTCATCTCTTCTCATCCTCCTCCTCCAGTCTTCACCAGGATTCGATCTTGGAGACCTCTGATGTAGGAGAGAGGTGTTCTGCCCTCTGCACCACCTCGGTTCCTGGTTTTTGGAGCTTTTGGAGCATCTCGTCTTGTCTCTCTCCTTTTACGTCATCATCTTGCTGCATGGCTCCCGGGGCCTGGCGGCTCACCGGCACACAGAGCCTGGCAGCTCATGCGCCTTCTATACATATATTTTTATTTTATCGGGAGGTCCCAGGGATCGAACCCAGGTCCCTCCATATGGCAGACGGACGCCCAACCATTTGAGCCACATCCGCCCCCTCTAGTAGTTTGTTGTAGATTTTTCATGACTATCTATAAATAGGATCATGTCCTCTGCAAATAGGGAAAGTTTTACTTTTTCCTTTCCAATTGGGGTATGTTTTAGTTCATTTTCTTACCTAATTGTTGTGGCCAGATCTTCCAGTACAATGTTGAATAATAGTGGTGACAGTGGGCATTCTTTATTCCTGATCTTAGAGGGAAAGCTTTCAGTCTTTCACTATTAAGTATGATATTAGGCGTAGGCTTTTAATATATACCCTCTATCATATTGAGGAAGTTTCCTTCTATTTCCAGTTTTCTAAGTGTTTTTATCAAGAAGTGGTGCTGGATTTTGTCAAATCCCTTTTCTATGTCACTTGAGATGATCACGCAGTTTTTGTCCTTCAATCTATTAATTTACTGTGTTACATTAATTGATTTTCTAATTCTGGAACACACTTGCATTCCCGGGAAAAATTCCACTTGATCATGGTGTATGATTCTTTTAATGTGCTTTGTATTCAGTTTGCTAATATTTTTGCTGAGGTTTTTTTGCATCTATATTCATATGGGTTTTTGGTTTGTAATTTCCTTTTCTTGTGGTATCTTTAGTTGCCTTTGGTATTAGGATGATGTTGGCTGCATAGAATGATAAGGGAGTGTTCTCTCCTTTTCAATTTTTTGGAAAAGCTTGATAAGGCATGGTGTTAATTCTTCTTGGAATATTTGGCAAATTCACCAGTGAAGCTATCTGGTACTTGGCTTTTCTTCTTTGGGAGTTTTTTTGATGACAGACTCAACTTCTTTACTTATTATTGATCTGCTGAGATTTATTTTTTCTTGAATCAGTGGAGATAAATTATGTGTTTCTAGCAATTTGTCCATTTCATCTAGGTTATCTAATTTATTGGCTTACAGTTGTATGTAGTATCCTCTTAAAATCCTTCTTCTCTCTTTGGATCAGTTGTGATGATTCCCTTTATTTATGATTTTAGTTTTTTCATCGTCTCTTTTTCTTTGTCAGTCCAGCTAAAGGTCTATGGATTTTATTGATCTTTCAAAGAGCTTGGTTTCATTGAAACTCTCAACCTTTTTTTTCTGTCTATCTCATTTTCACTTATCTCTGCTCTAATCTTTGTTAATTCTTTCTAATATTTTTGGGAGGGGGGGTTGAGTTTGCCCTCCTACTCTAGATTCTCCAGTTGTGAGTTTAGGTCTCTTTCGGGATCTTTCTTCTTTTTAAATGGAAACTTCTATATCTATAAATTTCCCTCTCAGCACTGCTTTCACTCATCTCGTAAGTATTGGTAGGTTGTGTTTTTATTTTCATTTGCTTCAAGATATTTTTCTAATTTACCATGTGATTTTGTCTTTGACCCATTTGTTGTTTAAGAGTGCATTATTCAATTTCTACAAATTTGTGGATTTTCCAGTTCTCCCACTGTTATTGATTTCTGGCTTCATTCTGTTGTTGTCAGAGAAGATACATTGTATGATTTCAATATTTTTAAATTTATTGAGACTTGTTTGTGACCTAGCATATGATCTATCCTAAAGAATAGTCCATGTGTACTAGAGAAGAATATGTATTCTATTGCTATTGGACGAAGTGTCTTATATATTTCTGTTAGCTCTGTTTCATTTATAGTATCACACAAATTTTCTATTTCCATATTTATCTTCTGTCTAGATGTTCTATTCATTATTGAAAGTGGTATATGAAGTCTCCTGTTATTTATTTATTTCTTCCTTCACATCTATCAATTGTTCATATATTTTGGGGCTTTTCCACTAGTTGCATATATATTTATAATTGTTCAGTCATCTTGTTTGAATTGAGCCCTTTATCAGTGTATGATTTTCTTTGCCCCACATAACAGTTTTTGTCTTAACATCTATTTTACCTTATAATAGTGTTGCTACCCAGCTCTCTTTCGGCTGCTGTTTGCATGGTATATATATGTTTTCCATCCTTTTACTTTCAACCTACTTGTGGCTTTTAAGTTAAGGTCAGTCTCTAGTTACCAGGATATAGTTGGTCATGCTGTTTTATCCATCCTGCTAATCTCTGCTCTTTGACTGAAGAATTTAATCCACTTACATTTAAAGTAACTATTGATAATGCAGGACTTTCTTTTGCCATTTTGATATTTTTTTCCTTGTAAGTTTTACACATTTTTTTTGTTGTGCTGGTGGTTTAAAACTTTATAAACCCCAGAAAAACATGTTCTTAAATTTAATCCCTTCCTGTTGATGTGAACCCATTGTAAATAGGACCTTTTGATGAGGTTGCTTTAGTAAGGTGTGTGTGGCTTAGCGCATTCAGGATGAATCTTAATTCTATTACTTGTGTCTTTTATAAGTGGAATGAATTCAAACATGCAAGCAAGAATGCCATAGGAAGCAAGAAGCTGAACCTGGAAGAGAAGGGAAAGACCAGGATATGCCATCATGTGCCTTGCTATGTGACAAGCTAAGGACCTCAGGATCACCAACAGCCAGCCTCCGAATGCCACAGTCTTCGGGGAGCAAGCATCACCTTGATGACACTTTCATTTGGATTTTCTTTCAGCCTCAAAACTATAACCTAACAAATTCCCATTGTTAAAGTTGACCCATTTCATGGTATTTGCTTGAATAGCCTAGGAAACTAAAACAGTTGTGTACCATTTTGAATCCCTTCTCATTTCTCTCTGTATATATTTTTCATATATTTTCTTTGTGGTTACCATGGGACTTACATTTAACATCATTAATCTCTAACAATTACATTATAATTGTACCAATTTAACTTCTATGGTATATAATACACTATTTCTATATCCCTGCATCCCACTACCTTTCTGTTGTACTTGGTACAAATTATATCTTTAATGCATTGTATGTCCAAAACCATAAATTTATCATTACTTTTTATGCATTTCTATTGTAGAAACTGTAAGAAGTAATAAGTGGAGTTACATAACAAAGCTGTCTCTGCCTTCAGGGCAAGTTCTGGGACAGTGAGCTAGATACAAGTTCCCTGGTTCAGTCTTTCAGACTGTCCCTTGATACCTTGGCACTGACATACAGGCACCCTAGTATTCACATAGGTCCTGTCTCTGGAATAGGGCCCGAAACCCACAATGGAAGCATAATCTCACTTAGGAGGGCTTGGGAGAGATACCAGTAAAGGCACCACAAATTCTGCCATTTTGAATGCTGCATTTTCTTAATTCAGCACTTGTCCAGTTATTTCAGCCCTTTAATTGTTTTAGGGTTTGGAGGTTGGTGACTCTGCAAATTTTCTAGTTGTTCAAAGTTTTGTGGGGGAATGGCCCCTGGAGCATCTAACACTGCCACCTTGGAGAATGGAAGCCCTGCTTAATCATTTTTTATAATCTCTTTTAATCTCATATTGTCTCAGATTTTCAATTTCCAACTTTAATTCCTTAAATATATTCTTCATATAACTTAAGTGTGGCTCATGGATCTTTGTATCTATATTATTTTATTATTTTAACTATAAGATCATATTCCTTGAAACTTTATCTATAGGTATTGAGCCTTAGATGATTGGTGTGTACTTCCAGAGACTATTTAACTTTCTTTCTTCCAGAAGCCAGGGAGCATCATTGACCTAAATCATTTAAACTAAATTCTTGGCTTGAATTTGGTCTAAAGGCAAATGAGGACTAGTGAATGATTACGTATTTTAAGAAGAGATTTCTTTTTTCCCCTCTACTTAGAATTAGGGTTAGAATTCCCCACCAGCTCTCTTAGTGAGGAAAATATATTTTTTTTTCCTAATTTGAAGTTTCATTGAGGGTTTGGCACCATGAGGATACAGTGTTATTTTGGAGATTTATGATCTATTCTCCATGTCAAATAGATTTTTTTTTCCTCTTCCCTTGATGTGATTATTAAAACCTAGGCTTACTCCTATGGATTCCTGTCCTTGTTTTATTTTTTGGCTTTGAAGACTTCCTTTATTTTAGCCAAAAGAGTTTTAGAAACACACTGATTAGCACTTATAGGTATTGTACAGTGAGGAAGTTTTTTCAGCATATTTGATATGCTGTATTACCTAAAATAAAAGTCTCAAATTAGTTTTCATTGTTTTTTTCTACATCTAAATTCTTTGCAAAATGGATAGCTTAATTATCTTTTGGCAATTAGAAAATTGGCTGGGAAGTCAAACAAAGAACAACTTTTCTCTTCTGATGACTATTCTCTACCTTTTCTACATTCTGGGTCTTTTATTTATATTTTCCCTCCCGATATGAATTTACAATTGAATACCGATGAATAAATATCCGTCACTTCTGACTCTCCAAGGGGACAAGCATTGGCGAAGACGGCAAATACCTGTAATGCTGTAAGCTTTCTGTGCATGTAGTGACCTTAAACTGCATTTCATATTTCCTGTGCTATAGCTTGTCCCAGTCATTTTTCCCTGGGAACTGCTTTTAAGACAACACGTAACACAGTCAAGAAAATACACTCCAGAAAAGCGTTATAAAGAAATGTTAACAACTAAGGCAGATACGGTATATTAAGCTTTGCTTCCATGAGTGTCCACACCGACCCTCTATTTCCTGTTCTTTTATTTTACAGTGCTAACTTTGACATTTTCTTTTCTGACTCTGGTATATAGATCGTTACCCTCTTAGACATTTCTCTCTTGAGAAGAAAAGTGACCTTGGATTTTGCCCTCAGGCTACCTATACCACTCAAAATAATATGTTGCTTTCACATCTAAACTAATAATTCTAATTGTACTCCCCCTGGTCCCTCTTATGCAACATCTTCTACTCTAGCTTTAACAATTGCCACAGAATAAAATTCTAGCTTAAGATACTGGGGACCCTGTCACTGTATTTTTCAGTGTTGGTTAGGTCTGGTACTTGGTTTTACATTAGTTTTCAGAGCAACTGTAGAAAAGAAAATATTCATAACAACTTTCAGATTGAATCAGTGTACATATATTGTTGATATTCTGGAAACCCTTTCACCCATCTTTTAAATTTATAGTTAGGGAGTGAGCAATTTTCAGATTTTATTTTGAGATGATAAACCATAATGGATCTAAATATGTTAAGATACATATTTAATGCACTTTAATGCCTTTATGGTCTCTCAGTTAAAATGTAGAGCCTTAAATAATTCTGCATTAGAAATGCAGACACCATCACTGCTACATTCCCTACAGAGCTATGAATAGTTCTAGTTGACACCCCACCACTCCAAGTTGTTGATTATTTGTATCTCTGCCAGATTGGTTAGATGCTAGGATTCCACTGGTTAATGAGTTTAAGTGCTATTGTGCATCGTGAATCTAACGATGAAGACAAGTCTTGATTTTGCTTCCCAAAGAGGATTCATGGCTAGTGTTTTATGGAAAATAACTTGGGAAACTCGGATGCCATTATTATTATTATAATTTTTCATGTCTGTTCTTGTTATTGATGATGTTGAGTGTCTCTTCTTAACATGGAAATCAACAAAAAGCAAAACAAATTTAATTGTACAGAACCTATGCTACAGATACAGCTATTCACATTTTGTATTTGAAGAGTAAACCTCTTTGAATAACAATTGGCTAATATTTATTGAGAAATTATCTGTGAAAAGCCATATCTTAGTACTTTCATTGCCGTATGTCGTTTAATACAACCGTGCTTTGATGTAGCTATTTTAATAACTTTTCCTTATACATGATAAAATTGAGTCTAGAGGTCTCTTCCCAAAGTCATATAAAGAGTGAGTGTTGGAACTTTGCTCTTTCTCTCTTAGAAGTGAACATTGGCCTTGGGGTCCTGGTTTAGGAGGAAAAGAAGAACAAATATAGTATGAACTAGTCATTTAGAAACGAGGTATAGTTGATCTTTTTATGCTCACAATGACTGTAACCTTAAGCAAATATCCAGAGAAGTTCTGTTTCCCTATTACTAGTTTCATTTTAAAGATTACTGCCCTAGAATCACAGAATTAAGAATACTAAATTTGGGAGGCCCTCTTAAAAGACCATGCAGTTCATGGTCTTTTAGAGAAGACCATGTTTAGAGAAGAGGGAGGATTTATTCCATAGAAAGGCTTGCTTTTTTTTTTTTTGTAAGCTTTATTTCACATTTATTGGTCCTTTTCTACACAACAGAATGTGAATTGCTTGTACCTTTCTGTGCAGAGCAGAGAGTGGAAGCTCAACAAAGTTATTCTGCAATACATTAAGTGAATGGAAACTGCCTTTGTAACATCTTAGCCCACCCTATGCATACTATTTAAATAACTTACCAATTTAACTGATGTTTAGCAACAATGAGATTATTGATATGCAAATGTTTTAAATTAAATAAATGAATCCTTGCATTTCATTTGCAGCACAAACCTCCAGTTATATCTTTTTTCTTTTTTTCTTTCTTGATTTTATTTCAAAAGTACACAAGGTCACAAAACTAGAGTAAGTTTTTTTTTTAATTTTTAATTTTTACAAATTTCAAAATCTGCACCAATGGATACTTAAGCCAGAAACTTTAAATACAAAATCATTTTTTTTATAGGCTAGTGAAAAGAATTTATTGGGAAATGGGGAAAAAGAACAGAGCTTGCTGAGAAATGGGAGAGAAAGATGGAAATACACACCAAGATTTGATGCGGGCTGCTCTAGGCAGAGAGAGTCACAAAATCATTTAAAAACTGCCACTATCAAGGAATGTGTGAAGTGTCAAAATATGTTTTCTCAGTACAAGTGTATTTATTCCTAAAATTCACAGTTAGGGACAAGAATAAGTGTATCAATGAATTGTGGCTCTCTTAACACTTGTGTCATTGAAAAAAATTAATGGAAAACACAAATTTCTTCCTTGATTGGAGCTTTTAGTGTCCATTGCCCAAACCAAACCCAATTGATATTTACCATACTTTTAAATTCACCATAGTTTTAAATTACAAAATAGGGTACTTTGTAAAACTTGATTTTAGTACTAAGAGGCCAGATGTATCAGATTATATTCTTGATGACCAAAATCTTCGCTCTGACTTTTGTCTCCATGTTGAAAATAGTGATAATAAGTGTTAGCCAATATAATCTTATTATTAATGAGTCTCACAAAGTCCTTGGCACTGTCTCAAGTGCTTTTACAATTATCTCCATTAATCCACAAATCAACCCCATGCAGGGGGTGATATTCTTCTACCAATTTTACTGATGAGAAACTGAAGCTTAGAAAAATTAGGTAACTTACTCAAGCAAGTGAGTAGCAGATTTGAAATTCTGAATCCCCTTTCCCCGGATTCATCCTTCTCTCTTTATCTTAGTCTCTTGATTATTTATTTAATAGCATTGGTCACAATAAGCAATTATCTACTTTTTCTTTCCTTTATTTTCGCCAAAATGCAAGCTTCATGGTGGCAAGGTCTATTGCTGAGTTTTCTGTTGTATTCCCTACATGCAGCATAGTGCGTGCCACACAGAAGATACTTCTCATGTCAAAAGTATTTGCAGAAAGAATGAATGAATATCTGATTCCACAGTCACATCTGGGGCCACTATACAGCAGTTCTCTATGAGAAAAAGTTTCCACTGAACAGACACATCTTACTTTGAGGGGGAAATCCAGATTTTAATAAAGCTAATGATTTACTTTGCTAAAATTAGAATGAGGTAATTTCATAAGAATTTTATGTTACAATTTAGTATCCTGAATTATTGAGTCTGAAGAACACAATGTTGAAACGTGACTTAATTACTGCCATTATGTATTTGAGGGAAATTGTAACGAGGGGGGTGACCAGCTGTTCCCCATCTGCACTGAATACGGAACAGGAGGAGAAGTGGTTATATCCAAACTGCAAAAATTTAGGTCAGTTTCAGATAACACTGGAATATATTGGGGTCAGATTTTGAGACGCTTTAAAAAATCAGCTTTCCACATGTTCTTATCTGTGTCTTGTCTCCACGCTCAACAGTCTAACTATGCCTTTTCTATTCCAACAGCCCTGCTCTCACCAGAAATAGCAAAGTCCAAGTTACCAAGAACAAGGCTCCCAGGCCCATGGCCATCACTGTGAATGACACCACTCAAATAATTAATTCAGTGTGTTCTTTGCTAGCCAGTGAGATGAGAAAGAATAGGTTTTATAAGGGAGACAATTTGCAGTTTGTGACAAGGTAAGACACTTGTATGAATATCATTTAGATTGTATAACTATGCTGGATTTAATTTTCTTAATGAACTTGCACTTCTCATGTTTGATAGTTTCACTGAGGAATAGATTCAATCTTCCAAAATGATGATCAACTCTGAAATGGACAATTAGTTGAATCAAATACCTAATTCTTCAATTGATTACATAAGGAAGAAGTTTAATCTTCTCTGGCATTCTCACAGATATTAAAATGGAAGAATGAGTGGATTTGCTTTTCACTCTTGTGGGGCCACTTTCTTTTGTTTTGTTTCGAGTATTGCTAATCAACTAGGGCATGACCCATCTCTCCCCAGCATAGTTCCCCTGTACTATAAGTTTTTAATTCAATAAATATTTTTGAGTACCCACTATATCTCAGGCTGTTTTGCTGGGGTGTTGTGGGGTGGGGGTGTTGATCAAGAATGAAGGAGTGGATGTGGCTCAAGTGGTTGAACACCTACTTCCACATGGGAGGTCCCAGGATTGGTCCCCAGTGCCTCCTAAAAAAAGCAAAAAACAAACAACAAGCAAAACAAAATGAAAAAACCAACTCAGGAGGGCAGCTGATGTGGCTCAGTGGTTGAGTGCTAGCTTCCCACATACAAGATCCTGGGTTCAATCCCTGGCCCTGGTACCTCAAAAAAAAAAAGAAAAAAAGAAGGCAAAGAAGAGGCCAGGTTTAAGGGGAAATTAATTAAGTCCCATCTCTGGTTATTCATATATGCCAAGCACCAGAAAACATCACGTGAAGTGTACAATATTTCCATCACATTTCATAGAGGAGAAGTATGATGCCCTTTGCACATTACAGTAAAGAGACATTCTAGCAGAGTATTTAAGAAAATGACTCTGAAACCAGTTCAAATACTTTTTCTTCCAATTACTTGCTGAGTGATTGTGAGCAAATTACTTAAACTTTCTGTACCACAATTTCCCTATCTTCTGATTAGGGATAATAATAGTACCTGCATTTTAGGGTTGATATGAGGATTAAATGTCTTTGTGTATATGTGTATGTATGTAGGTCCTTACAACACAGGTTGGCACAGCACAGCCTGTGGGTCAAATCTAGCTCACTGCTTATTTTTGTATGGCCTATGAACTAAGAATAGTTTTGTTTTTCATTTTTCCAAACATTTTTAAAAGAGTAACATTGAGTGACATGAAGACTGTATGAAATTCAAATTTCAGTGTCCATAAGTAAAGTTTTATTGGAATGCACCCGTGCTCGTTCATTTGTATATTGTCTGTGGCTTCTTTCTCTCCAGTGCAGTGTTGAGTAATTGCAACAGAGATTGTGTGCTCTACAGAACCTAAAATATTTGTTATCTGGCATTTTATAGAAAAACTATACCAACTGCTGGCTTATAACATTGGCTGGCATATAGTAGATGCTATTAATTTTTACCTGTTATTATTATTAAGAAATCTTCTAAATTAGAATAATAATTTGACTTGAACTTTCGCATGGGAAACTCTTCATTTTCAAAGCATAATTTAATGAATTGTGGTTGTAAAGTATAGATCTATCTGATTCAAATGTCTTTCTCCTCGTCCTAGAATTTCATTAAGAATGAGTACTTCTTAAACCTTTTGCCTAGGCAAATGGACCTTAAAAGCTTCATGAGCCAAAATAAGTTTGGCAAGTGGACTGACTGGAGTGATTGTCATGT
The DNA here is from genome assembly GCA_029593785.1 of Cabassous unicinctus. Lineage (NCBI taxonomy): Eukaryota > Metazoa > Chordata > Mammalia > Cingulata > Chlamyphoridae > Cabassous > Cabassous unicinctus. Next base: position 31,304 of record JAQZBX010012228.1, on the reverse strand, counting down.
TGGACAACAGTTGTAAAATGGTAGCTGAAGCTCATGGGGTTTATTTCCCACCTTCTCCCTCCCCTCCAAGGGAAATGAATTATCTTTTAGAATACCTAAGCACTGTGAACAAAGAGGAATTAGAATTATATTCCTATGGCTGACCCAACTACCACCTCTATAGGCATCTAATTCAAACCAACTGCTGATGGTAGGTCAGCATTCACCTTATCTCTGGGCAATAACCCATTTCTAGTGTCTTTCTAATTGGAGGCTCATTTTGGTTCCATGATCATTCAACACATTTGAAGAAGTATATTCAATATACCATTATTCCAAGCCCTGCTATGAAGTATTTCTTTTGTGAGGTTACTCATTCGTTGTGCTATTATTTATTCATGTGTAGAATTCTTATATAAATTGCTTCACTTACTCCTTTTGGACTCCCAATTCTGAAGGTCTCTTTTGAAAATCAATAACACCTATCTTCTGAGGGAAATTCTCAGTAAAGCAAGCTATGATGGCTTTTGTTATACTTCTTGGCATTAATTATTCATGATTATTTATTGAATAATTCAACATGTTATATGATAATTTTTAAATTCCCTACCTTGTTACTGAAAAGTGAGGACTTTTTAGGCCATCATCTGATTCATGCCAAATGAAGCCATTATCAGTGAGAATATGCAATATGTAAGAAGGTGACATTCAACTTTCAGGTCTTCATTAAATAAGATTGAGAGGATTTAAGTATATTCCATGGCCTTCAAGGAGAACAGGGAGTTTATTCCTACTCAATCTATACTGTGGGCAAAGGAGATTAACAGAATAATGTTCAAGCTAGACTTGCAAAAAAGGGGACACTTTCTTGCTTGATAAAGTGTCAGTAAATTAATGAAGTAAATCATCTTCCCTCTATAGTTAACAAGATGGTATAATTTTTCTCACAAAACGGTCTTTCTGTTCTCTCCTTGCTTTTCTCTCCATTTTCTTTTATCTCAATTGACAGAAAGCAAGAAAAAAATCTTTAGGTGTTTGTTTTTGTTACTTTGAATTATTTCTCTGTTTTAATCATTCCATTTCACTCCGTTATTTATTCCTTAGTTCAGATACTTAATTCTATATTAACTTTCTCTGTTTTAATCATTCCATTTCACTCCGTTATTTATTCCTTAGTTCAGATACTTAATTCTATATTAACTTTGTTTTCCCAAACTCTCATAGCTTTTTTTGTACATACGTAATCCTACCAACTGAACAACTTATAAACCAATAATAAGCCATAAATTCCCTTAATCTGTTTGATGCAAAAATCATGAAGATATTTCTAACCTACCATCAAATCCTTCTCCCAGGTTTTCTCATTTTCCTACACTAAATAATTTCCCTTCTAACTTGGCCTCTCAACAGCTTTTATCTGCACTATAATGTCTCTAAATGATAATTTCAAAAGCTTATAGGTATGTTTGAACCCATGTCCTGTTTTAATATTTTATCATCACATTGCATATGTATTCACATTGGGATGGGGCTCTGTTAGAAAAGTTGGATATGATTTAAAGTTCTTTACAAGCATAGCATATTGCCATATGGATAAAAGGGCCCTGGATAGGTAACTAATGTGCTGTGTATAGATGAACATTATTCATTCAAAAAAGTCTAAAATTCTTTAACATACATATACATTGTAAATAAGAGCCAATTGTCCAGTTGCTGTGATCTACATGAATGGTAGAGCAAAAAGCTATATATGATTCAATTTCATTTAACATGAAACTTGCAAAGGAGGTTTTAAAAGGTTGTGTTCTTTGTCCCAGCAATCCAATTTATGAATAAAAGGTTAAGTTAAAGTTTGCTTATTATTAATAAAAGATAAACTGGGACACATAAACATCTCAGTACATAACAAGAGGGAATTGGCTGAATATATGATAATCCATCCATAAGCTGTAGGTGAATGACTATGCTGACAAGTTATGAGGTTAGAGAATAACAAATTACATGTTAGTATTGGCAATATGACTCACACACGCACACAAACATTGTATGTGTATATAATTGTATTTATGCATATGTATATATTTATATACATATAAATGTTATAAGAATATTTTTGAATATTATTTCAGATTATTTTTACCAATTGTGTTTGACTTGATGAAACCAAATTTTTCTTTTTGAGTTTTATTTCCCAAATTCTTCTGAAAGAGCAATTACTGATTTGGTAAATATAAAAAAGTACTATTAGTTAGTGGTTTCTAATCTGGAGAAAGCAATTATTTCATAGCATAAGTATGTACAAATATCAAATCCATGTTTCATATTTATAAGTAACTATATTTCTAAATCATGTCTATCCCTCTTTCCCATCCTCAAAATCATGATTTTTGACAAGGGTGCCATGTCCACTCAATGAGCAAAGAATAGTCTCTTCAACAAATGGTGCTGGGAAAACTGGATGTCCATAGGCAAAAGAATGAAGGTGGACACGTACCTCACACTATAGATAAAGATAAACACAAAATGAATCAAAGACCTAAATATAAGAAACAAAAATATGAAACTCCTAGAAGAAAACATAGGGAAGCATCTTCAGAACCTTGTGTTAGGCAATGATTTTTTAGACTTTACTCCAAAAGCACAAGCAAATTTAATTAAAATTTAAAACATTTATATCAAGGGACTTCATCATGAAAGTAAAAAGACAACCTACAGAATGGGAGAAAATATTTGGAAACCATATATCTGATAGGAGTTGAATTTCCAGAATATATAAAGAACTCCTACAACTAAACAACAAGAAGACAAACAACCCAATTAAAATTGTACAAAAGACTTAAATAGACATTTCTCTAAAGAGGTTAAACAAATGGCCAATAAGCACATGAAAAGATGCTCAACATCATTAGCATTAGGGGAATGCAAATCAAAACCACAGTGAGAAACCATTTCACGCCCAATAGAATGGCTGCTATAAAAACAAAACAAAACAAAACAAAAAAACAAGTGTTTTGGAGAGGATGTGGGAAAGAGGAATACTCATTTATTGTTGGTGAGAAGATAGAATGATACAGCTACTATGGAAAACAGTTTGGTGGTTCCTTAGGAAGTTTAGTGTGGAATAATTACCATATGACTTGTGCATCCCACTTCTAGGCATATACTCCAAAAAATTGAAAGCAGGGGCTCAAACAGATATTTATACACCAATGTTCACAGAAGCATTGCTCTCAAATGCCAAAAGATGGAAGCAACCCAGATGTCCATCAACAAATGAATGGATTAAAATAATGTGATATATGTATATACAATGGGATATTATTCGGCCATAGAAAGGAATGAAAGTCTTATACATGCAACAATAAGGATGAATCTTGAAAACATCATGTTGCGTGAAATAAACCAGACACAAAAGGATAAATACTGTATGTTCCCACAAATATGAAATAATTGGAATAAGCAAATTCATAGGGTCAGAAACTAGAATACATGTTACCAGGGCCTGGGATTGGGGTAGGGAATGGGATGGGGAGTTAATGCTTCCTTGGTACAGAGTTTCTGTTTGTAAAGTTTTGGTAATGTATGGTAGCATAACATTGCAAATATTAGTGAATTATATATTTGAATGAAGTTAAAAGGGAAAAATTTAAGGTGTCTATATTTTACTAGAATAAAAATTTTACAACACAGTATAGGACTGTATAAAACAGTCAAGATCTAATGTAAACTATGGACTATAGTCAATAATATAATTATAAAAATATTGTTTTATCAATTATCATAAGGAACCACACTAATACAGTACATGTTAGCGATGGGATGGGAACTCTTTATTTTCTCCATGATTTTTCTATAGACCCACAATTTATCTAATAAAATGAAAAGTTAAAGAAAAGTAAAGAAAGAGATAATTGGATTATGTATTATTGATGTTTCCCCCCAATCATCTGTCAATGACTTAAAAGTGGTTTAAGAAATACTGAGGAAATAATGCTAAGGGAAGATGGAATTAAGACCTTGCGAGAGGTGAAATTACATGGCAAACATCCTGTATCCTCACTGTGGTAAGTCAAGCCTTTAGCTGAGATATGCCATGTAGGTACTGAAACATGGAAAATATGATCAATTGTAATAGAGACAAAGTGCCACTAGGCGCTGAGGAGTGTGCAAGCCTACATTGTTGGCTTGCTATGCACAAAAGGGTTTTCTTTAAGTTAATATTTAGCATAAAGCATGAAGTTCAGACTGTGCCATTTTTCTATAATTACTGTGCATAGTATCACAAATGTGTCCTTTCATTTTTAACTGTTCAATTTCTTCTTGTTTTTATTAAAAAAAGCTTTGAGTAAATTGAGTTATCCAGAGAAATGTACAATGTCCCCTGGCACATTCCCAGCTGTTGCCTTGGGACAAACAAAACTCAGCCGAGAATCATCGATATCCACTATTAACCATGTTCATTGGATAAAAAGCAAATCAAATTATTAGAAAAAGTCCCATAATTTCTGGTATTGAGTCTTAAAAATGTTTCCTCATAAAGAGGATCCTGAGTGCTGGCATGAGTCTCTTGGGGACCCCAGAAAATTATGTGCTTAAGCTAAGCCATTCCTGTGCATGCAAACCTATTGTATGTGGTGTCTTTTGATTATATTCAGTTATCGGACCTTTTGATTAGATTACTTTTTATTAGATCACTCAGTTAAGGGCATTTGATTAGGGACTCAGGGTAAGGCTTAATTCTTTACTGGAGTCCGATATAAATGGAGGAGAGGGGAGAGGAAGAGCTGCCATTTTACCCTGCCATGTGAGAGAGAACTCTGGGATCACTTGCAGCCGCAGAAAGACAGAGAAACCTGGAGAGCCTGAGAGAGAGGCCAGAAGTTGGAATCAGCAGAGCAGCCTGAAACTAAAGAATCAGGCCTGGGAAGAGATGAGCCATTTGTCTGATCACCCACAGCTGAGTTCAGGGAGGAAGTGAGCCTGCAGGAGAAGGCAGGGTGGGGCAGCCATTTTGCCTGACCATGTGACAGGAGTCCAGGATCATCAGCAGGCAATCTTGGGTGAGACAACATCTCTGATGAAGCCTTAATTTGGACATTTTCACAGCCTCAGAAAAATTCCTATTTTAAAAGCAAACCCATTTCTGGTATTTTGCATTGGCAGCCTGTGGAAAACAAAAATAGACCCCGTACATTCTAATTGGAAAAATATTTGCGATATTTCAATATCCTACCTGTAATTACCAGAAACATTTCAAGTTTAAGTTTATAAATGCAATTTTAAGGAGATCTATAAAATACACTGCAGGTGTTCTTCTCCATGGAGGTTTGGTTTAATTCCCAAAGGGTATCAATTTATTCTGATGGATAGGGAAAATAATGTTATAAGTCTTGATATTTTACCTTTGGAGGTTCTTATCAAATGGGATTCATGAGAAAAATCTATATCTTTAAAAAATATTCCCTAGTGATTTGATTCATAGCTAGGTTTGAGAACCCCTGCTTTAGAATACCAATTTAAAAAAATGTCTGTATGTGTAAGTGTGCATGATACATATGTATGATAATACTTCATAAACATTTGTAATATAAAGTTCCATTTGAGCTTCTGATATATATTTGAGATAAACAAGCAACTTCAAAATTATGTAGCAGAGAGGAACAATGGCAAATTCTACAGCAAAAGATTCTGAGCTCCATTCCCATGGGTGTGGATGACATGGCATCTTCTGATACATTCTTCCCACCGGTATATAAATACCACCAATAAGGTTAGACCGTCACTTCTGAGGTTGTGTTCAGAGGAACACATCAGTTTCTGGTAGCAATTATGGGTGGTCTGAGATCTAAGCTTCCGTTGTTAGTTGGAGGAACACTGTAAAAGGAATCTTCTTTTTCTGAAATACACAATATGCCTAAACATATGGCATGTTCTAAATTGCTAATTAAAAGAAAGCTTAATGTTGAAACAACTGCATGGGAAAATACAATCTCTGGATCTCTAATAATTTTCATTAGCACCAGTTGCCCTGACATTTTCCAAACTTTTCTGTTGTTGTTCCATTAAATTTTGATTAGGTTTCCTGCCCTCAGTGCTTGTGCTTTTTTCTCTGTCTTTTAAGATAACATCTAGAAATAGCTGGGATACATGTATAATAAATGACTGTATTCTTTTTTTTTTTTTTTTTGAAGGAACTGGGGCCCAGGGATTGAACCTGGGACCTTGTATGTGAGAAGCCAGCACTCAACCACTGAGGCACATTGACTTCCCTGAGTTGGTTTTTTTGTTTGTTTTGCTTGTTGTTGTTATTTTTTTTTTACAAGGCATTAGGAGCCGAACCCAGGGCCTCCCATGTGGGAAGCAGGTGCTTAACCACTTGAGCCACATCTACTCCCAATGAATGTAATTCTGAAGCTGATCAACTCTCCAAAGTCTTTGTGTATAGACATTGTAGAATCAGGCATTTTTAATTCTTCGTAGTTGGTGATATAGTAAATGATACATGGAAAATGTTTTCCTAGAAAACACAAACAGCATTTATTTTCTTGAAGTGTACCATTTAAATAGGAAATATCACTGTATCCAATTCTATATCACAAACAACCAAATATAGTACTCATTTTCCAATTTAAAGATGTATGTCAAAGCACTACTTCAGTAATCTATTAAGAAATGAATATTTTTTATCATATACTGCATAAATTTATTCTTGCTTGAGGCAACAGCAACTGAATTATATATTCCTGGAGAAAAGTGGAACTGCATAATTTCCTAATGATTATTTATATCAATTATAAATAACTAGATAAATTATAGACATAACTTTATCCTTAACTTCTAAATGACTCCCACCATTCAAAGACAGAGAAGACATATTCTATTACTAAGGGGTGACAAAAATTTTGTATTCATGTCAGTGTTTTAAATTTTGTAGTTTCAGGTCAGTCAAACACTTTATGCAACCAATAATTCTGATACTGATAGGCATACCAATGAAGAATCTAGTTTATTTGCCTTATTACAAACCTTATAGTTGGTGTGGTTTGGTAATCCATTGATTATGAATTGGGTTTTGGTTTTTGGTATTTTAAGATTCTTAAAATAATAATAAGTAATTTCCCTTTCATCCATATTTGAGAATAAAATCTTTGATTTCTAGAGGTGTAAGCCTATTCTTGTCCCTTTTGAGAATTAACGGGCCTTTGAAATATTAGAAACCTATAATTTAATGGGTAATGATGTTGGATAATCTTAGAGGGCAAGGCCCAAGGGTGAAGGAGGCAGAAGTATCCCAACCTAGAGAAAAGCTTCCAGAGAGTGGAGAAGGGTTGAGCATATGTTTTGACAAGGAGCTAAGATAAAGAGTAGCTCAAAAAGTATTATATCCATGCCCTGTTTATCATATGCACTTATTAGAAAATGGTTATAGATTATTCATGGAAGCTCAATGTTAAATGCCATGACCTTGGATTTGAGAAGGATTTCTGGGATGAAGACTCTAGGCAACAGAGAAGGTTCCTTTGAGGGGTATCCTAGGAGCCATGGTTGCTCCAGGAAGGACTAAAGAGGATGCTCACGTTCAGTCTTGAGGGGCATCTACACTAATTGTGGTAAACCTGCCCCTCCTACCACATAAATCCATGACTCTCAAATCAGCATATGGGGTGTACCATAAAATAACAACTCAGTTTGGACATTTGCTCTGCCCTTTCAAGAGACTCCTTGATGCCAACGAACGCTAATGATTCCTTCGCCAAAATAAATAGAATATGTTTATGTTATTAGAGAAATAAGTATTGAAATTTTCTTATTTGAACTAAATAATAGATTATGGATCAGACAGTCACAATTTTTTGAGGAAAAAAAAGATTTTGTTGTTTTAAATTTGTACAATTTGTTCAGGGCAATGACTTCCTTAAAGGTCTGTAGTTATAATGTGAAGAATATTTTCTTTTATTTATCTTAAAATGTATCTCTTATTCTCCATTCTTTTATGCAATCTTTCACTCAATAATATTTATTGCATAATATGATAACAAAGAAAACTGTAGATTCTCTTTGACCTTGATTCAATTATAGTATAAGAAGTAATGAAGAATGAGTAAGATGATTAATATAAAATTTATCATCAATTATGAAGTTGTATGGAGGACAATGCTCTCCAGTTCCCTTTTGGACATAAGAGACCTGAAAGACAACCTTAGAGTGTTGATATTTCCTTTGCAGAAAATCAATGTCAAATACATGATTGTTCAGAAAAGACAAAACCATTTGCTATGCAGATATTTTTAGATGTTAGCATGCCTCTGACTTTTATTAGTTTTACATTTCACATTTTTAAAGGTTAGGCCTAACCCCTCCCCACAAGGCTACCTGATAAATCATTAATGCAATTTTCAAAAGTAGGGTCTTAATGAATAAATTAGTTGAGTTTGGTCATTCCATATGTTCACCCAAGAAGCTTTTCTTTAAGGGTTGACTAGGTCCTAGATGCTGTGTATGTATTATGGTTATAACCATACACTAAAGCAGCTTACATTCATCCAAAGAGGCTCTATATTTTTTAAATGTGAAAATGTTGAGAAAACCATAAAGACTCATTAAATGAGATTTTAGTCAAGAACAGGTTTTTTAAAAAAAGATTTATTTATTTCTCCCCCCGTCATTGTTTGCGCTTACAGTCCGCTCTCTTGTGTCTGTTCATTGTGTGCTCTCTGTGTCTGCCGGTCTTCTTTTTCAGGAGGCACCAGGAACTGAACCCAGGACCTCCCATGTGGGAGGGAGATGCCCAATCACTAGAGCCACCTCCACTCTCTGCTTGTTGTCTCTTTCATTGTGTTTCCTTGTTGTGTCTCCTTGTTGCATCATCTTGTTGTATCAGCTTGCTGTGCCAGCCTGTTGCATCAGCTCACAGTCTTGCTTGTCTTCTTTAGAAGGCATTGGGAGCCGAACCTAGGACCTCCCATGTGGTTGGCAGGCACCCAACTGCTTGAGCTACATCCCTTTCCCAAGAACAGGGTTTCTTAACAGGGGTGAGGTTGGGCAATTTCGTCCCCCCAGTGAGCATTCAGCAATGTCTGGAGACATTTTAAATTGCTATGACTAGAAGAAGATGTGGTTTTCTACTGGCATGTAGCAGATAGAGGCCAAGGATACTGCTAAACATCCTACAACACAGAGGACAGCGCCTACTACAAAGAATTATCTGGCCACTGTTGAGAAACCCTGCTTTAGAATGATAGAATGACTCTGATTCTAGATGATCTAGAATGAGAGAAGGTGGAGGTTTGTGCCAACCATGTAGACACAAACCACATAGCTAAGCAACTGCCTTCTGGGTGGTGATGCTTTTTTAACAATCTACCCATTAAAGTGCAATAATCCCACTGTTTCGTGTATAGATAAAGCCTTGTTAATTTGGCTGAATAAATAAACCATAAAACAGCAAATGGTAACATGAGGCAGTGGTTGCCCAGCCTTCAATCGACTTTCTCATCCCTTTTACATTGACAGAGAAATATCAGTGTTTGCCAGGTTTGATCCTGGTTCTACAATTGTTACTACAACTGTAAAGTGAAGATAATTATAGCTTTGTTTACTATTGTTGTGAGAATTAAATGAGAATCTTCTATAAATATAAAGTGTCCTGTACGGTCTCTGAATAAATGGTAGATATTAATCAGAGAAGATCATTTTATGCCCCAAATGATAGAAATCATAGAGCTTCTGTGGCCCCATAAATTACAGAATTATTATATCTTACATGAAGACAGAAATGGAAATGATTACCTCTTTTGATGGAGAGCTATGTTGTGAATTACTTTTTTTAAACCTTCAGATAGATGAGTTATATGTGAAAAGCCCTGGAACGCTAAGTGTTTTTACAAGATTTGTTACTGGCAAGAAATAGGCAAGCATAAATGAGATCAGTCCAAAAAGATTACCCTGCAAACTTGCTGATGTGCTGTCTGCTAAAGTAGTGACGGATCCTAAAAATACTGAGAGAGATAGACAGAGGTATAGGGCTCAGGAAATATAAAAGGCACTGTCCCTGGATCTTTACAAATGCAACTTTTTCAGGATTTATACTGCTACACTGCCACTCTGAGCACCATGGTCCCTTTTATGCATGGTACAGGAAGTTGACCTGAGTTCGGATGAAGGTAAAAATTATAGCAGTGACTATGGCACTATTAACTGGGACAGTATCCGGTAGTTATGAGTGGGGTTTGGAGTAAACGTAACATGCCAGGTCTGCTGCATTACAGCAATGTGACCTTCAGCCTCTCGGATAAATTTCTCTTCTGTGCAACAGAGATATCGATGCAATCTACTTCCTCAATTGTGTAGATTAAATTGGATAATGCATGAAAAGCACTTTGTACAGTGCTCCAACAGTCATCATCATCTTCCTTACATTTTTATTATCATCTCTTAAAAATTTTCTATTATTAAAATAATTTATACCACTTAACTTTTTGGCTTTGTGCATAGGAATGAACCTTAAAGAAGTTCTTTTGTGTTTTCAACCTTACATAGGAGTAAAGCCTCTGGATTAACAGGCATCTATTTTTATGTGAATTTTCTGATTATGAGAATATTCTCATTATTGAATGGAAAGAACAGAGGATCTATCTGTGTGTTGGTGGGTGTTTCCATTTGATAATTCTTAAAGCTGATAGTTAATATTTATTGAGTCTCCTCACATTTAAATAATTTTTGTTTTTCATTTTCCTATATGCCTTTATCCACTTCTTTTTTCCTTCAAGCTATAAGATCAATTAATATTCGCTATTGCTTTTAGTGTTGTAAGGACATCTGAAGTGCCTCAAACTTAGACATGTGTGGAGTGAGGTGCTTCCTGGTTGTGTCTGATATCCCAAAAAAGTGGGAGATGGGATTGAAGATGCTAGAAGGCAGCCCACAAAAGGCAGAAGCTGGCTATGCATAGATAGCATCAGGGAAACCTCCATGTAATGGTTATTTGATAGCTCAGTTCTTTATGTAAAAATGGTTTGCAGGCAGCCATTTCCTTTCCTCACGCCCATCGTGGACATCTTAGTTGATTAGAGCGTTCAAAATTTTCATTGGCCTCAGAAAACTTTTCAGTTCACAATCAAGGCAGCTATTATCCATTGATTAATGTCAGCAAGCCTAATGAAATCTCTTCCTCATCTCTACTTGTATAGAGGAATAAAAGGGTGATTGGTATGTTGACGTCAAGATCCAAAAATGCTGTTATGGGCGTTCAGATAAGCAGGAGGAAAAATGTAAAGTATTTAGATTGGATCCAAAACATTACCTGCAAATATGCAGAATGGAGGCCCTGCCTTAGCAGGGACTTGTATAAGTGAGGTTTTAGTTTATTGTAAACTGGCTTCGTATAAAGCCATAAACCCGAACACTTGTGATGGACTGCTAGAGAAACTATTGGCTGAAGATCAAACAAAGGAATCTGAGGACATAGTGTTTTGAAAAACATGGCACAAATATAGGGAAAAAAACCCCACTTTTATGATATCTGAATTTGGTTGATTTGATATCTAATTTTAAAAATCAACGAAGACTGATGGCCTCTATTTTATTACATAGATATCCCACCACTCACCTATGCCTTCCCACACACCACTTAACTAGAGGGAGAGCTGGGCCATAGAGAACAAGTCAAAATTTTTATTTTTATGAAAAGACATAAAATTTTTAGTTTTTGAAGGGTGCAAAAATTTCCAAAGTAAAGAGGGAAAAAGTGGTGGAGGAGAGTGTTTGGTGTTTGAAGGTTTTGTTTAGTTACTGTTCTTGTTTCCATTTTTTGTTGTGTTTTGTTGGTTTGGTTGTTGGGTCCTCATTTTCCAGAGGTGATAAAAAAAAAAGCAATGGGTTTAGTTCTACACGATTAATACAGCCAGAGCTGCAACATCCAGGCCTGATTCTCCTCATTTTTTCGGGAAAGTTTGGGGAATGCATTGAAGCTTGTCATCCTCTGCGCAGCTATTTCCCATGGAATCCATGATTCATCAGCTCATTCATTTCCTTTTGTGGAAGAGTCATAAAAACAAACATTTATTGACTGCCTATGTGTGTCAGGCAAATGCATAGATTTTTTTTTTTGCATTTATTTGCTCATTTAAACCTCAAAACAATCTTGTGACACATGAATATTTTTGAGCCTCAGTTTCCTAATTTATAAAGTAGGGCTTGAGATGCAGGTACAGAGTCACAGCTAAAAGTTGTGGCAAGAATTGAAGCCATGACACTCTTAGTCTGGTGGCATTTCAAATATGTGACAAAAAAAGCTGGAGAATAAATATTTTTTAAGCCCTAATGCCAGCAAAGAGCAAATTAAAACTTGCTCTATTTCTTTTTCTCAATCTTAAAATAAAAATGAAGTGAAAGAAATAATGCAACTTTTCAAGGCATTCTTTCAGATGGAGCTGAAGGATACCTGGTAATTCAGCCATCTTCTATAACCTCAGGTTTATTTTAAATTAAAACAGGAAAGAAATATAGAAATTATTCAGGAAAGTAAAGCAGAAATGATATCAAATGTGTTTAGATGTGAATCAATATTTAAAGATATATGAATATGCATTTACCTTTGAAACTCAGTCTGGGAGATATTTATATTCACTTTCCATCAAAATAATGTATGAGATAGATGTACATGCACACACACATATATATATTGCAGTATATATTACAAACACCCCCACACACATACATGCACTTCAGAAATTATTTTCTAACTCAATGTTAAATTAGTCCTGTGAGCTTTGCAATGAGCGGTTGTTGATTCCATCAAATGGGTGAAGTAGCTGGTTCAGAGAGGTTAAGTGACCTTGGGCAAGCCCCAGTCATTCTCCCTCTTATTTATTTACACATTCTTTCTTCCACTAACATTTATTGCTTAGTATGATAATGAAGAAGGGGAGAAGAAGGAGACAGAGAAATAGTAATCCTAATATATGTAAAAACACTATCTCTTTAAATAGTCACATCAACCATGAAGAACACTTAGAAAACCCAGGGTCTCAGCCCTGGCTGCCTTCTTACCAACTAAACAGTCTGCGTAAAGCCCTGGTTTCTTTATCTGTGAAATGGGTTAAGACTAACTCCTCTACCACTGGCACAACACTGCTTTTCCTATGCCCTGTGTCATTGATAATCACTACCTTTGTGTTCTCTAGGTCTAGCACAAAGACACCCTGCTTAGCTTCAAGAGCTCCGTAGGAAGGCAAGTAAATGAGCGCTGTAAATACAGAACTGCAACATAACAAGGTAAGCTTCATGAGGGGTTAAGCCCAGCCATGAGGAAGCAGAGAGGAAGCAATTCATTCTGCCTGAGAATGTTTGAGAAGACTCGGACTCACAGGAGAAACGGCATTAAAGCCAGAACCAGAGGCATACATAAGAGTTTTCCAGGAGTTAGCAGGTAGGAAAAAGGAATTTAATGCAGTAAAATCATCCTTTCTAAAGGCACAGAATCAGGAAGAGGAAAATATATTGATTATACATGAAACAGTTTAACAGATGGAAAATGACCAGAAAGGTTGTCATCAGATCAGCAAATGCTTTATTTATTTTGTTAACGACTTTGGCATTTAATCAGGGGGAATTTGGGAACAGTATAGATTTTTAAAGAGATGAGTATTGAAGTCTAGTGTGTTTTTCTACTACAACTCACAGGTCCTTATCATAATATTCTCAAGTCACTGAAGCTATTCCAGAAGATTCCCCCTAAACCTATTAGTTCTATAAATTATCATTATTTTTAGTGCTAGCTTCTTTTAAAAGTGATCTTCAATTTTTATTTATACAAATAACCCCACTGTAGATGAAACATTTGTACATATGAATACTCAAATATGTAAGTTTCTTGTAACATCATTTTGTACTAAATCTTGTTTTGTGAAAAGAATTTATGCGCATGGAGAGGCAATTGTAAAAAAAAATTAGGTGGAGGGCAGAGACATATTCCCAGTGATAACTGAAGAGCCTTTTTTTTATGAGTAAGTGAAAATGTATGAAAAAAAAGAAAAGAAAACATGCACAATGCCTCATAGTGAGAAAACATGCAGCACCTTTTAGTTCACTGTGGGATTTGGATGGTGATATTTTGTTTCCACTAATATCTCCGGAATAGACATGCAAAGCATATACACACAAAGGAAATAAATGGCACAGCACACTCATGTGTCATTAAGGACTAATGCATAATTTAAAAACTGTATGTCATGGAAGGATATGCGTCACCAGAAGGATGTAGGTCATGGAAAGACCTCCTGGGAATGGTGGCAGACTCTGACCACTCTCAGTCATCTAAAACTGAACCTGCAAGAGCCCAGAGGAACATTACACAATGGGAAACAATTCTTGAGAGACTGCCTTATTAGCTTACAAGTGGCCTTCCTCTCCCTCAGTTCTAGCATCTCAAGGCACTTTACCTGAAGAAACTTATAAATACGGTTGGCATATTGATGGAGTAGCTTTATGCAAAGGCTAAGTCTCCCTTCAGCAAGCATTTGTAGTATTGATTAAAAGCAAAGGCTATTTCAACGTGTGTCCCATATAAATAGCAAATGATTTCAAGACCTTTACCAAGTTCTAATGAGTAAAAAGTAAAAATACAAATAAAAAGAAAAGCAAAAGCTTTTTGGAAAAGGGGCTCAAAATTGACTTTATAAAATATAAACTATTAGTATAAACTGTATATAACTATATTATCTATAGCATTGATATTTTAATATTAGATTGATGATACTGTTGGTGTATACCTAAGATGACGATTTCAGAAAGGATAAATATTCTTCAGTTTTTTTAAATGTACATATTTGAAATATGTAAAAAAAAATGACTACTTTTAGTATTCAGAGTTTTAGCAGAAAACAGAACTCTTCCCAGCTGGTTCAAATAAAGGAATTTAAAGGTACTATTTACTGAGGGATAGGCAGGTTTAATGGAACAAAGAATGGTGACAAACAGAGACACAAGTAACACAAGGAACCAAAGGGAGAAGGACCTGGGAAGGAAATAATGATACCAGAGCCCAGTGAGAGTTGTGAATTGTGGCAGCTGCAGGGCTGCTCAGCAGAAGGGGGTTATGGAAAAACACAGCCACTGCCACTGATTCAGGCTGGTGCAGAGAGGGAGTGAGGAATAACCGTTTCATATTCCCTCTCTACTCACTTTCAATTCTCCTGAGGGTGCCTACTATTGGGTGACTCCATAGAGAAGTCAGGAGGTGAGAAATTCCAGTGATGCAATCCTCAGCAGGAGATTTCCAGGCACAGAGCACTAAGGATGGAGAATGGACTGAGAGAGAGACAAAGTCCCCAAAGGTGATAACTTTACAATGTATTAATTCCAGGGCTTTTTATGTTGTTATATAAAATAAAATGGCCACCTGCATTGAGTGTTGCTGGAAGGTACCACTTCCTGAGAAAGAATTTTCCAGAAGACAGAAAGAAATGACCTGAAGGGGCTTTTCGAGAAAATGAAACACACCCTACAGAATTGCAGATAAGCAATACCTGGTGATAAACCAGTTTAGGTCCAGTAGAGAGAGCTTATCAGAATGGACCAGTATATACTAATCAGTGTATATTTGTTCCCCACTTTGTAAAATTGAAACAATGTCAGACAATCAGAACAATTCGCCACTTGCTTCCTATTGGAGAAAAGCAGTGCTCACTGGGACATGGAGACTGATGGTTGCAGGCAGGAAGTTTATTGAGAAGTCCTCTCAGCATAGGGGGTCTGAAGATTAGACTTCAGCCCACCCCTGGAAGAGGTAGTTATGAATTTATACAGTATTTTAAAAGGCAGGGAAAATGTTAGTCCGTGGCCAATAAAGGGCTGTAAAAGCAAATTCCTTCCCTTGTATGGTTAATGGGGTAGTGGGCTAGGAAGTGATGTATTCTTGGAATGTAAGAGGGGCTGACGGAGCTTTGTACAGGAGGGAGTGGAGATCCTTATCTCGCTCTGCTGTGTCACCATGTGGTTCCTTTGTGCTTGTGAAGAGATGGTTGGTTGCATTTGCACATGTAGGCTATGGGTTGCTCAATCAGTCACATAGTCCCTAGATGGGGGTTTCCTTTCTTTAGGTTACAGTCTGTTAATCACACATTGTGAACCTTGCAATAGGGAACCTGTAACATTGCCAACTCTTTGACTTATATATGTATTTGTGATGAGAGACCTGGGGACCTGGGGATATAGGGTGTTGGGCTGGGTGGGAGGGTGGGGGCATTTAGGGCATCCACTCAGTCTGGCTACTTCCTGCTGTCAAGGGGCAGAGAGGGGCTCCCTTCTGTCCTGCCCGGTAGGCTCTGGCTTTTGGTCCCACAGGGGTTGGTATTGCTGTTCACATAGCAGAAAGGCGCCGTTCATGTGCTCCTGAGTTGTCGACTACGATTCAGTGTATGAATTGGACGAGAAGCTGTAAGAGACAAGGACCAAAGAGAAGAAGCGGCAATACTATCAGTAGTGGTGTTATAATGGGTAAAAGGGTTGATTGTAGAGGTGAGGAAAAGTAAGAGAGAAATGAGGATAACCAGGATTGATGTCCATTGCTGTTGTCTCCGGTCCTTTGAATGATTTCTATGTTTTCCTTTAAAACTTTGCTATTTTCTTCTACCTTCCCCATTCTGTTAATATAGAAACAACAAGTTTCATTTATGATTGTACAAGTGCCTCCTGCTGCAACGGTGAGAACATCCAATGCTCTTCTATTTTGTATGACAACCGATGCCAGGCTGTTAATTTCCAGTTGTTGATGGTTTATGGCCTGCATGGTTGCATTCCAGGATAGCTGTAATTGGAGGGAGATATTTAGGATTGCTCTTTCTAACATTGGAATACCTACAAACCAGAACAGACTGCGAAAGATGTATGTCTTATGCCAGGTTTTTCTAGAATTGGATTATCATGGGCGTGGTATCCAAATTCTGGGTCCCCTAAGAAGTGCCTCTTTTTCCATTCACTCATTTGTTGAGGCTGAAGTGAGCTTTTGAGAAAGGAAACAACATTAGGTATTTGTCCAGAGGAGGCCATATCTTGGGGTTTTAGGATAGTGGTGCTCGGAATGATTGACACTATAGTGCAAGTTCCCGTCCATAGGCAGGAAGCATTAGGTATGCAGTATTACCTCACATAAACTAGAAACCTGTGTCTGCAAGCTTTAGTGCTGTTGAGGGGCCTGAGGGAATGAAATAAGAATGTAGGTGGTTGGGAATGCTGAATATTTGGATTCCGCCATATACTACATTAACACGTAGGAGAGTAATAGGGTTTGGAAGGATTATATGTTAGCTTAGTCTGACAGGAGATTTCGGAAAAGAAAAGTGAAGACATTTTTAGGATTTTTTCTAGATTTTAGTCTGGTTAAATTGTATAATTGTCCCAGTTGTGTTCCTATCCCAAATAACTTGGTTTGTTTATAAGAGCTACTAAAGCACAGTACATTTTCACTATAATTTTTATTACTTACTCGTGTATGTAGCGTTTGGTTGATGCCTGGGTTGTTCTACTTAGGGTTGAGTTAAGATGTTTGTTTGGCACTTTTAAGTCTGCCTGCCAGTGACGTGTAGCAGTGTTAAAGAGTAGAGTGTGATTACAGGATGTAGTGGGTATATGCCCTGAATTAGTTACATAAGGTCATGTGGACAGGTATTTAAAGCATAAAAAAAGGTCTGTCCATTAGGACTGTGACCATACCAACAGAATTTGAATTTTACCCCAAATAAGAAATGTTTAAGGCCTGACGGAGAATAAGCATATCTTCGTATTTTGGTAAACTTGGAGGGGGCGCTTCTGTAACTCATCGGCCTCCAAAGCTGGTGTATTGTGGACAAACATGCAGGCAAATTTCTGTACTTAAAGAAAAGGTGAGTAGGGATATGGCTTCAGTACGGGTGTGCTCAGGGCATATCCAGCAATCAGAATGGTTAATTGCAGTTGCTATGGTTTGGATAGTTTGTAATAGGATGATAAGGGGTTTTTTGAGAGGTTAGTGTGATGAGGAGTGGCAGAGTAAAATACAGGAATTCCATTGTAGAAAGACTTTAGTCAGTAAAGAAAAGGGAAAGGGTGGCAAAGGAGAAGAGGATTTCTTCAGGGTGAACATCAGAAAAGTCTCCTTGTAACCACAGGTCCTGAGTGACGTCGAGGTATTGCTCGAGTGAAAGGGTGGAGGGGGTGACAAAGTCAGCTAAGTGAGAGGAGAGAATGATACAAAACGTATCACCTTGAGTAGTAACTTGCGAATTGGCACCGCCAGATTTAAGTGTAATTATAACCGAATGTCAGGAAGGAAAAGGGAGAGAGATTAGAGGGAAATGGGGTAGGTAGTAATTGGAGCATTATCACCTCGGTTCCTTGTGAGTTCCAAGCATAGATTTCGGAGAGGGTCACAGTTATAGTTATCTTGATCCTCAGGATCTTGTAGTTTGCTGTCTACAGAAGATGGTGGAGCAGAATTTACTCTCCAACCTTGATGATAACCCTCGGTTCAGGCTTACTGCTGGAGATGTGGGGCCTTCTCGAACCATGGACCTGTCAGTCATCCTGTGTTAATCTGAGGAGGTCTGGAAAGGAGGATCCTGGCTTCAGGTCTTTAGGGTGCACTGGAGGAGCTTTCCTGGAAACGGGCTTTTCCGGACAGTCTGACTTCCAATGACCCTTACAATGACACACCAGGCAAGGTCCAGGTGGTGGCCTGGCATCCAGGCAGGAAGGTGACCAATGCCCAATTTCCACACTTAAACCAGGGTCCAGGAGGTGGCCAAAGGGAAGGAAAGGGGGTAGGTTTCCGAGAATTGGACCAGAGGGCAGCAACTAAGAGGGAGGCTTTAGCCTGATCGCATTTATGTTTTTCTAATTTGGCTTCCTCTATTGTTAAAGACCTTGAATGCCGCTTTAATCAGGTCTTTCTGAGGGGTTTGAGGGCCATCCTCTAACTTTTGTAACTTCTTTCTAATGTCTGGATAAGATTGTGTGATTAAGTGGGTGTGTAGGTACAATTGACCAGAGTGTGATTCAGGATCTAAATTAGTGTATTTAAGGAGAGACTCGGTCAATCTAATAATGAAGGCAGCTGGGTTTTCAAGTTTCTGTGAAATCTCTTTAAAGTTATCATAATAAGCTGCTTTAAGTGCAGCCTTTTTCATGCCCTCTATTATGCAGGTTAAAAAGTGGGCCATGCGGGGAAGGTCAGGGGAACCTGACTGGTAAGCCCAGGGAGGGTTCGTGGTTGGAACTGCAGTGGGGCCTGTGGGTATATTTTAGGATCTTGGGTATGCATGGAGTCTGCAAAAGTGGTACAGTGACACAAATATGGCTTTTCTCTTCTGGAGTAGATGAGGAACTAATAATTACATATGTGTCCTGATAGGTGAGGTTATAGGGGTGGGTGAGGTGTTGGAACTCTTTAATATATGTGGCAGGGTTCTCAGAGAACGACCCTAGTGGGCTGTATTAGCCAGCCAAAGGGGTGCTGATGCAAAATACCAGAAATCGGTTGGTTTTGATAAAGGATATTTATTTGGGGTAGAAGCTTACAGTTACCAGGCCATAAAGCATAAGTTTCTTCCCTCACCAAAGTCCATTGCCATGTGTTAGAGCAAGATAGCTGCCGACATTTGCCAGGGTTCAGGCTTCTTGGGTTCCTCTCTTCCCGGGGCTCTGTTTCTCTCTCCGGAATCAGCTCCTCTGTTTCCTCCACAAGTTTAGCTGTAGACTGTGAGGCTCTCTAGGCTTTGCCTCTCTCCACAAGGCCAGCTGTAGACTATCAGGTGAATAGCTTGTCTCTATCCTGGGGCCTTCTCTCCTTCCTCATGACCAAGCTTCTCCATCTGCTTGCCTCCCTGAGCTCCAGCATTAAAACTCCAACAGCAAAACTGCTAAAACTCTGTCTTTTGCCATGCCTTTTATATTTGATTTCCCCACCCACCAAGGAGTGGGGCTCAACGCCCTACTGACTTGGCCCAGTTAACGCCCTAATCATAATTTAATCATGCCCAGATTAGCAGACCAGTTTACAAGCATAATCCAATATCTATTTTTGGAATTCATAATTACACCAAACTGCCAAACTGCTCCATCGGCTTTCTATCTGACTTAAGTCTGAGAGTGAAAAAGGGACGTGTATCTTAACTACTCCTTCAGTCCCTGCTACTTCCCAGAGAGTTAAGAGGTGAACTGGTGTCTGTATAGAATTGAGAGGCAGGGAATTAGAATCAGTGACAGAGGTGGAGGGCAGCAATGAGGGAGGAGGGGGCTAGTCCTCATGAGCAGGTATGAGGAGGGGAGAAAGTTGGGTGGAAGGCAGTGACAACAAGGAGGGGGAGGAAGAGGAGTTAGAGGATGAGGAGGGTGGGGGTGGAGGTGACGCCGGAGGTATATATGGAGGAGGTGCAAGGGGAGCCTGATCAGCTGGATCAAAGTCAGGGTTTTTGGGGGATTTGGGGGGCAGAAGGGAGGAAGAAGAAGAAGGCTTTTGAGGAGGTTTTTGGTGCAAAAGAAGAATTTGGTAAGAACAGGATTGACAGAGGGAAGGGCAGTTACAAAGATAAAGGAAAGCCTGAACATAAGGAACCTTGGACCACTTGCCGCTGTGCGGGATAAAGTTCTCTAAGTCTTGGAGAAATTGGAAATCAAAAGTGCCATTTTCTGGCCATTGACTTTCATTGTCCAATTTGTATAGTGGCCATACAGAGATCGAATAGAAAATGAGGTTTTTGAGTCTGATGTTTATTTCTGGGTACAGAGTTTTAAGGTTATGAAGGAGGCAACCCAGAGGTGTGGTTTCTGCAGGGGCTGAAATTGAATTCCCCATTTTAAGTGGCGTGGGTGAGACTAAGGATCTCTAGAAAAAGAATGGAGGAGATTCCAAGTGAAACAGGCGTCCCCAAATCAATTGGAAATCACCCAAGGAAATGGGAGACCACACTTGGGACTGGAGGTCTTTAAGACCAAAAGATCTCTTCTTATGAGGACATGGGCTTCCCTCCTGTTGTGGCCCTCGGGGATGGTGAGGATCACTGACCTAGCCCTAGGATTTTCAGTGGGTTGTCCTGGACAACGGAAAAAGAGAGAGAGAGCAGGATCCTCTGGCGGAGAAATCCTTGACTCATCCAGCTATGATTCGATGTCTGGTGTTGGGTGGGTCCTCAGCAGCGGCAGGGTGGAGATCCCTCACCAATCAATCAGTCTCAACACGACCCCAGTCCCAGGTTTTGGCACCAAATGTTGGAGAAAAGTGGTGCTCACTGGGATGTGGAGACTGATGATTGCAGACAGGAAGTTTATTGAGAAGTTCTCCCAGCAAAGGGTGTCTGAAGATTAGACTTCAGCCCACCCCTGGAAGGGGTAGTTATGAATTTATACAGAACTTTAAAAGGTGGGGAAAATGTTAGTCTCTGGGGAGGGGGTTAGAGACTGAGTACAGACTGGGGTCAATAAGGGGCTGTAAAAGTGAATTCCTTCCCTTGTATGGCTAATGGTGTAGTGGGCTAGGAAGTGATGTATTCTTGCAATGTAAGAGGGGGTGATGGAGCTTTGGTCAGGAGGGATTGGAGATCCTTATCTCGCCCTGTTCTGTCGCCATGTGGTTCCTTTGTTCTTGTGAGGAGATGGTTGGTTGCATTTGTGCATGTAGGTTATGGTTGCTCAATCAGTCATGTAGCCCCTGGATGGGGGTTGCCTTTCTTTAGGTGACAGTCTGTTAATCATATAGTGTGAACCTTGCAATAGGGAATCTCTAACACTTCCACATTTGCCCTATATAAATTCTCCTTTCTATCCCCTTGGTGGAGCTCCCTTCTTTCTCAGTGAGATGCTGCCTGATTCAAGAATTGCTCAATAAAACTGTGAGATCTTAAATTCCATGAAAAGTTTTTCTTTTAACAGTTTTGGTGATGAGGGCAGGATCCAAAGGTGACTGTTTATGATGCTAGAGACAAGGAGAAACAGGTAGATGTACCTGCTATACCCTTTGACTTCTCTGTCCTCCTTGCCATCTCCAAGGGCCATAGGTGAGTCCCTCTCGGATCTGAGCTCCACTCTTTTTTTGTTCAAGCTTTCCAATCACTAGCTTCTATTACAAAGATTAGCAGGCCAATCTCAAAATTTTAGCCCAAGTCACTAGCCTTTTGGTGCAGTCCACAATTTCATTTTTGCTACTACTGGTTTCTTTATCCTGTGCACAAGGTAAGAAGTCACAGGATAAAGATGGAATTCCTCAAACTCTAAAAGGGTTGATTTTCTAACCTCTGGTACCCTGGCATATTATATGTTTAAAAATTATGGGGCTGGAAGCTGTTCCTATCTAATAAAGTGGCAAAATCTCTCCAAAGACAACCTAGAGTTGCAATGGCTATTACAGGGAGTGTTCAAATTAGAAAAATTCACTCATGTCAGAGTGAACTCAAGAAAAAGCACATTGAAATTGAACAGGCTTAATGGCTCACCTATTTTAATTGGCAGTCAGAGTCTAATAAGGAATTGCAAGACTCTAAAAAGCTTATATAACTTTGTGAGTTTTGTATTTCTATGTTTTCTGTGTTTCTGTGTTTTTATTTCTGAGGCATGGCTGGAAACTTTTACATAGAAGCTATAAGCTCTCTGTTTGTGTCTGTATGTTTGATGTGTGAAATTTTCCTACCTCAGGATGGTATTACCAAATTAACTTATAAAACTCCTCAAAAGAGCTCTATTTAAATTGGCTTAAAGAAAAATAAGTACTTACATAAATTAACATTCCTAATGTCCCAGAAATTATGGAACTCAAATTTCTAATATTTCCAATGAAAAAGAGTAGTTGTAGGACTAAATAAACCCAATTTTTTTTAAAAAAAAAATTAAGTTTACATAATTCAGATAATCCTTTGATAAATGTACTAGTTTAATATTGTTAGTTAAATGAAAATAACTATACCCTCTGAGTTATCAATGGTAAGTATAATTTAAGCACACGATTTTCTTCTAGGAAAATTGGCTCTGTTCTTCCTGAATTTATACTGTTTTACTGGTCAAATAAGTAACATTATACGTCCTAGATCTTTAAGATGTTGAAAAATGTAAATTAGTGTTTAATCAAGTTGAGTTATTATTCTGAAAATCTCTATTTCAAGATTAATTGTGTTTTGTAGTATATTGACTTGAAGACAGTTTCCAAGATCTTTTTAGTAACTAAAATATGTAAGGTATGCAGGAAGTGTTTTTGTTAAAGAAAGAGTGATTTTGTCCTAAAGTAAAATGACTGGTTGTTGCAGAAAGAGAAACAAGAATACATAGGACAAAACATGAATGGATATAGAAAGTCATAGAAGGTTTGCAGAAAAGGAATTTTTTTGTTGTGGTCAAGGTTGGATAAGATTTGATAGGTTTATAGGATTTTTAAGAATTTTCTTATCAGACATACCTTCATACAAAACTAGAATTGGTCTTCTCTCTGTCAAAATGACAAAGTTTTCTTGGATTATTGGCCAGCTCTCACTAAAGGGTTGTAAAAGGTTTTTCTTAAACATCTGATAATCTGCCTAGAAGGCAAAGGTTCTGTATCTTCTCAGAATAATTTCCTGTGCTTTATAGTGACCTTATCATCCTTTATTGTTTTAGAGAACAAGTCTTCTCAATTTTGAAAGAACTTTTTGTTTTTGTTTTTACAGTATTGTTAACTCCTCTATTTTCTTCTAAAATATTTTATTGTTACTTTGGTTAAGTAGGGAAACAAACATTGTTTCACAGTGGCCCATTTTCCTATTTAACAAAATGTTCAAACCTGACAATTTTGACATTTTGCCTTCCCCAAATCAAACCCTAAATTATATCTCCTTGATCCCAAACTGTCTTTGGGAATTCCAGAGAGCCCCTGGAAAATCATAAAGAATTTGTTCTTTCACCTTGTAAAAATGGTTACTGGAAATAGGTTTATTTGATATAAGTTCCATGGGAAGTTTTGTCAAATTAAAAAGGATTTTCTAACTTTCTATTGGTTAAATTTGTATGGATAAAATGTTATTAATATCAACATTTCAGAAATCATATAAAATTCCTGGAGATTTGTCACTGTCCTCACTGTCCATGAGATGTCCTAGTACTTATCTGCCTGATATAAGACAATAGTAATATTATTGGTCATAATTTCAGTTATTCTTTGTTAGAGGTTCCCCCTTACGAGGTTTGAGATGATTAACAGGTCATAAGACCGTGAATCAACTCCCCCCGTGACATAAATAGAAGAAAGGCAGCCCCCAGCCATAAGTGATTGAGCAAGCCATAGCCTACAGGCCAGAAGGCAACCCATGCTCTCCCAAGAATAAATAAAGTGAAGCAGATAAGGCCCTTCACCCCTCCAGACCCAGGCACCACCAACCCCTCCTGCATTCCAAGACCTCCTAGCCCACTTACCCCTGGCCATTTGACCCCAGGCTGTACTCGATTTCCCCACCTACTGATGTACTGCATAAAGTCATTTCCACCACCCTCCAGGGGTGGGCTGAAGTCTCTCTTCAGACCCCTGCCATGCTTGCAGGGGGCCTGAAGTCTATTTTTCAGACCCCCTCCATTGGAATAGCTTCCCAGTAAACTTTTTGCCTGCAGTCATCAGTCTCCACATCCCAGTGAGCACTGTTTTTCTCTAACATTCTTAAAATAATGTTTAGTGAACTTTCATCAGATCATTCACCTTTGTAAAGCAGCAATAAGCTAACCATGGCCATTTTAAGTCTTTCATCTTTTTAAGTCATTTACAGATAGTTTTTATTATGATGCTTCCCTGAAAACACATGTAATCAGCTACATGCCAGAGTGCTTTGTCTTCATTGAAAAGGACTGTCTCAGAGACCCATGGAAAGGACTATGCCAGGTATTCTGTGGCACAGGCTAATAATGACATTCCTTAAATAACTCTGAGACCATACCACTGGACTGAGTCAAAATCTCCAGAATTCTAGTGAAGAAGCTCATAGTTTCATGAGATTGCTAACCGTTTTAGTTTTCTAGATTGCTTAAAGCAGATACCATGAAATCAGTTGGTTTTAAACAATGGGAATTTATTAGCTTACAGTTGAGGTTGTGAGAATGTCCAAATCAAGGCATCATTAAGGCAATGCTTTCTTTCTGAACAGCTGCTGGTAATCCTTGTTCCTCTGTTATATGGCAAGGTGCATGGTGGCATCTGCTGTTCTCCCCCTTCCATTTTGGGTTTCATTCATTTCAGCTTCTTACTTCTGTGGCTTTCTCTCTCTTTTTCTGAATTTCATTCTCTTATAAAGGATTCCAGTAAGAGGATGAAGACCCACCCTGTGCCATGCCTTAAATGAAGTTACCTCATCAAAAGTTTCTACTTATAATAGGTTTACACCCACAGGAATGGATTAGCTTTAAAAACATGATTCTTTGGAGGTACATACAGTTCTAAACCATCACACTAACACAAGACCGAGTGGAACAAAGTTTAATAACCTTGGACTGAATGAGCTGAAAAAGAATGATTATAAGTTTTGTTTGGATTATTGCTAATGTCTTAATGTTCTGCTTTCTACATACAAGGAATCCCTATTCTTTTCCCAGAAGCTATCTATGACACATAAAACATTCATCTTTTTTCTCCCTGCCTGTCTCTACAAAATTAAGAAAATCTTATTGGATATTCTTATTTTGATGGTGAAACAATTATTTGAATAGGTTTAATCAGACTCTGTCCTCCATGTTAACAGGATATCATTGGAGGCACTGGTTATATAACCAAGGCTTTGACTAGAATGTCGTGTTTAGAATGATGCTAATTTAACCAGATATGACTGGACACTTTTAAGGAACTAAGGCTGGCTTTATGGAGCCAATGCTTACAAAATCCTCTTGGAAAAACCAGTCTGGTACCTGGTTCTAGGGTTCCTGGCCTTATAGGTCAGTACAGAAGGTTGCTTTCTGGAAAACATAGAAACTGGATGATATTTTGGGGACTTTGAGAAAGAGGAATTCACCCAAATATCTATAGGTACTGCAGTTGAAATTTGATGTTGAGTTCTTGGCTTGGCTTCCTAACCTCAAAAGCCTTTAAAAACTCTAATTAGATGTTCCTTATAAAAACAACCAGCAAAGCAAACTTTAAAAAAAAAAAAAGGTCTATATGGCAAATCACTATTCTTGTTGCATCTATGTAAATGATCAGGCCAACTCTAATGAAACCAGCCTCATTTTATTATCAAGAACTATCTTTTGGGGATTTTCTTTGATCAAAAGGAGGGTGACTGTAGAGAGAAATTTTGTGTTTTAATGGAAAACTGTAGTGGACTCCTATAGATTATCAGATTCTGCTTCTGTTTATTATTTAAGCTATTTTGCATTCCCTTTGCAAACTATAGATAACTGCATGGTTTTTTACCTACCCGTAAAGTGGATTGGATCCTGTGATCTTGCATGTGTTGTCTATTCTAAACACCAGTCAGAAATCTAACTGAGGATCTTTTGTACATCAGACCTGTAGCAGTTTGATATTATTTATAAATTCCAAAAATATATATTGGATTATATTTGTGAACTGATCTTTTCCTCTGGGCATATTAGATTATACTGGATTCAGAAGTTTCACTTTTACTTGATTGGGCCCCGTCAATAAGACGGGGACTCACAGAAAAACCACACTGCAGAGAAGGGTGTTTGCAGTTTTGACCTGGAGTGTGGGAAGTAAGCACAGAGAGGAGCAGAGCAGCTGAGCTCAGAGAGAAACAAGCCCTGGGAAGAGAGGAACCCAGAAAGCCTGAACTCTTGGTAGACACCAGCAGCCATCTTGCCCCAACAGATGGCAACAGACTTTGGTGAGGGAAGTAACTTATGCTTTATGGCCTGGTAACTGTAAGCTTCTACCCCAAGTAAATACCCTATATAAAAGCCAACAGATTTCTGGAATTTTGCATCAGCACCCCTTTGGCTGACTAATACAAGGCCTCAAACTGACAAAAGGGGGATAATAGCCCCAATCCCTGTAATACGGGGTTCTACATTTTCATGCACACCATCATGGCTTCCCTAGGAACACATGACCTGGAGTGAGCAGTTTCAAATATATCTAAGATTATGAAACAGAGCTTTAACACCACCCTAAATGCCCTTCAGGCTCCAGGCTGAAGTTGACAACTTTGCATCAGTGGTCTTGCAAAACAGATGGGCTCTAGATATCCTGACTGCCCATAAACAATGCTGCTTTGATGTTAATAAATCTCTCACAGTGATAAATAACTTAAATATATTAAAGGACCAAGTTATAGTGTTTCATGCTATCAGTCAGGCTCAAACATTTCAATGGACAGATGTATTGAAATGATCTAAGTTCTTGGTTTAATGGAATATGGGGATAAACCAGCATGTTTTGGATTTATGCTTTTAATTGTGATTATCGGTCTATATTTTTTTATTCCTTGTTGTATTTCTTCATCTACTTTCTGAATCGGATGATTCTGTTCAAATTCCTTGTCACCCCAAGAGAGATGGTTCCTTTTAAGATAGCTATTCAAAAGGAAAATGAGATGGAAGTGGCACTATCTCTAGTGGAGTACAACTAAATTTAAAAAATATATAAAAATATGAAAACACCTTGACTAGGAGAGAGGGCTGTATGCATAATCCACTCAACTGAGCAAGTAACTACTCCAAGGGTCTTAAATGTAATTGAACAATCACCCAATGAACCTCATTGCAATCAAGCAAGGAAACGAACACAATAAATGAAAAGGAAAATGGAACAAAGTGATATTCAAGCCTACTCAATGCCTGATAGGAAAAGAAATCAGTGGTTGTGACTAGAGTGTTTTGGTGAAGTTTCCAATGGAATAATTGAAAAAAAAAAGGTCAAAAAGGGGGACTGCTAACTAAAATAAAATGGCCTCCTGCACTGGTCATTTCTGGGAATGATCCCTTTCCAAGAAAGGAGTTTTCAGAAAACAAAAACAAATGACCTGCAGGTGCTTCTGAGAAAATGGAATGCACTGTACAAAATTGCAGGTTAGCAACATCTAGGGATAAAACAGTTTGGGTCCAGTAGAGATAGCTTATCAGAATGGGCATGTAAACCATACTAATCAATGTATATCTGTAAGAACCCCTAGGTAAAATGGAAATTTAATGTCAGCCAATCAGAGCATTTCCTCACTTGCTTCAGCATTTGCTCTATATAATCTCCCCCTTTCCATCCTCTCAGCAGAGCTCTTTCTTCCTTCCGAATTGGATGCTCCCTGATCTGTGAATCACTCAGTAAAGCTGTGAGATCCTAAATTGCATGAAAAGTTTTTCTTTTAACAATGTTTTCATGGACCTGGAAAGAATCAGGAGCTGGAACAATTTTGCCAAGTGTTTGACCTTAAATTTCTATTTCTGAGAGATACTCTACTAAACACAAGGTGGGGGATTCTGTGGCCAGAGATTTGTGAATCTCTAAGTTTGGAGAATATTAGCATATTAATAAGTTGCTTGACTTGGAGACTTCTCAAAGCCTGTAGATTTTGGGAACATTTGGTTTAACAAAATTAATGTGATAGATAAAAACTTCTGTGGGGAATATGGGTGTATGTGTGTGTTTACGTGTTTACATGAAAGAGAGAGAGAGAGATACAGAGAGGTGGAGAGAGATAGAAAGACAGAGAGAGAATATCCCATGGAAAGAGTGTTACATATAAAAAGTAGTTTTGCAAAATGTTGAAATATTTTGATTGAGGTAGAAGTCTAAAAATAAGACATTTTCGATGGTTGGAAAATAAATTCTGTGCAATTTATAGTATTGTCCATTCCTTTCTTTCTTCATGAAACAATCTGAGTCTTGATTTAAACTACACTACACTTAAAGTCAGGATAAATGGAAAGCTGAAAGGAAAATTGTCTCTCTTCCTATTGTGCAGCAATGGGCGTTCCTACAGGTTCATGCTTCAATGCTTTGATCTTTCTTTATACTACCTTTCAAAGAATGCCTTCTCCACTCTGGTTTCAATTATTACTCCATTCTTATTATACTACTATCAAAATCTACCTTCCTAAGTTCTAGTTTGGGATCTCTAAGCACTGAATTTTCGAATGGATATTTGCCTTACACAGTCATCTCAGATTTAGCATCAGGTTTTCTGGCAATTTGGTCCTAACTAAGTTACTTAACCTCTTCTCAATGAAATTTCTTTAACTATGATATTAGGAAGTTGGGATAAATACAATTTGCATGAAAAAATGTTGCTTAAACATATAGTTATGACCCCTTAGTTCTTCCAAATTTCTGCAAGGGTCACTTATATCCAGAGGAAATTTTATATCCATATAAATCCATTGGTTTTGCAAAATGAAGAATGTGTATAGGAAATTGCTATTTGCAATACAGAAACAGGGTAGGGATTGGACCAAGAGTTGCTTCTTTGGCAGAGCCTGTGTTCAAGTCCAGCAATTTCAGAGGCTGCCTGAAGGAGCCACCTAGCTACCACAGAGAACCACATTAACATATGAAGAACAAGAATGGCCCTGCCTCCATATTCTCCAGGGTGCTTAGACAGAGGGTCTGCCCAGTCCTGCTGCCTCTAATGGTCCTAAAGAAGGACTGCCTTGGTAGTCTGAAATGCTGGTATTCCATGCCTCTAAAAGAGAATATTGCTTCCCAGCTAGCACCTGGGGGAGACTGATAAGATTGATACCTCACATGTCTTCAGAGAAGGGTCCCACTTTGTGAACTTGTAGCTGACTATCAGACCCAACAACAATGACAACAAACTACACTGTTTCCACTTCCTTAAAATTTCCACTTCTCAAAACATTAAAACTACACAGGTGTTTTTGGAGCCCACATCTGAATATAGGCAAAGAAAACCTCAGTCCATTTAAGAGTTCTCAGTAACTTGAGAGGGAAATTAAGGTACAACACCCTTATAAGTGATGATTATTATGACAAAGCTAATGGAAAAAAGTCAAATACATTTTAAAAATTTGATGAATGCATTTAATTATTTAAACATTCACATGGTCAAAAGATTAAATCTATCATAAAATACAATTAAAAAATCTAATTTTTAAAATCTAGCCATCATCTTCCATCCTCCATCCAACAGGTAACTACCATTTTTAGTGTCCCCTCAATTCTTGCAGAACATTTGCTCTGCATATATGCTGAATATGGATATTTATTCTCCTCCATCATTTATTAAAAATGATAATATAGTATACAAACTATTTTGTACTTGCTTTTCTCACTTAACAAAAAATATAAATATTATAGGTCCTTCCAATTCAATGCATAGAATATTCTCAATAGTTTTTTTAATAGCTGTATGGTATTCCATTACATCAGTGGGTCAGTGAGGGTGGAATATCGGCAATGTCTGTCGACATTTTTGATTGTCATAGATGCGAGGGGGTGCTACTGATATCTAATGGGTAGAAGCCAAGGACGCTGCTAAACTTCTTACAGTGCACAGGACAGACTCTCTTTTCCTCAACAAAGAATTAGCTGGCTTAAAAATGTCAGTAGTGCTGAAGGCTGAGAAACCCTGTATTTTATAGATGTACCCCAATTTATTTATTCTCTATTGATGAATACTTGGGTTATTTCCAAAAATTTGTTACTACCACAATGCTACAATGAATGACTCTGCACATGCCTTATTCCATAAGTGAGATAACAGGTTTATAAGAAGGAGAACTGATGGTTAAAAGTTAAGTGAATTTTTTGACAGCTGCTGTCAAACTTCATACCTTAGGGTCTTCTTCCTAAACTATGTTCATTTCAGTAATTTGTGAAAGTTTGTTTCCAACAGCCAACAGCATCACCAACATAATGTATGATCAAGCATTAAAAATTTACCAATCTGAAAAAGTGGTATCCAAGTCTTTTAAAATTCTGTTTCTCTTATGAGTTAGGTTGAGCATCTTTTATAATTAAGAACTTATTAATTGTTGTATTTTTCTGTGCATGGCTGTTCAAATACTTAGACCAATTTTCTGTTAGTTTGTTTTCCTTTTTATTAGTTTCTAGGAGCACTTTGTATATCAGGAAAGTCAGTCTTTTTTTCCTGTTTAGTGATTTGCAAGTAATTCTTCTGATGTGTCATTTGCATTTTGACATAGAATTTTTAAATTTTAGGCATTTTTATCCCTTGAAAATGCCCGCTTTCATCCTTGAAGGTGTACTTTCTTACTCTTGCTTCACCCCCCAATAAATTCTTTGCCTGATTAAAAAAAAAAAGAATTTTTAAATTTTACTTATTTATTTTACCATAAAGTTTTTAATTTTTAACTGAGTCATTATTTCAAGACTTCTATTTTATGAGATTTATTTATATTATGAGTCATATTTAGAAAGG
>JAQZBX010012227.1:24201-41641 GCA_029593785.1 Cabassous unicinctus | reverse complement strand
AAAAGATATAGACTCCAAAATAATTACTATTTACCAGCAGCAAATATCACTCTAACCTGTAAAAGCCTCAACCAATGCCTGTTTAAGTCATGAAAAATTCAGTAATATATTTTTCCATGCTGTTTTGGAGGATGTAAAGATTATAGAGAAGATGAAATAATTGGTTAAAACACTGAAAAGCAAAAGAATATAGCTCTTATGCAATATGACTCTTTACCTGAAAAAAAAATATGGCTAATACTAAAATTAATAAGGTACTCTAAATAGAACATTAATATAAAAATTCAAAATTGACCTTTACTAGCAGTGAGCAGAAATTTATTCTCAATGGAAGTTTTAAATATCTAAGAACAAGAAGAACATTAAATTTATATGAAGAGAATAGAAAATTCTTATCATAAACTATAGTGTCTATACATAAGACACTTTCCTTTTCATTGGACAAAAAGTCTATCTCCAAACAATTATACTAAATAAGGGCTATTCAGTACATTGGATTACAAATATCACCTTATTTTTTAAGATTTAGATAAAACAATTATAATTGGCGTTTTCAGAAAGAGGTATTCGATCAGAAAATAAAAGTTAAATGGAGAATTGTCAGTTGTGTGTTAGGCTACATTCAACTATGCTGCAAATTTGTTGGAAAGAGAAGGATGGAACTTTATTCCAAAACTAAGAATGACCTTTGTCTTCAGGTACATGCACACCTTTTTACCCTGCAGATTTAGAAACATATGTTCACACAAACACTGACACACGTATTCACAGCATCTCTATTGATAATCAGTCAAAACTGGAAGCAACCAAGATGTCCTTCAGAAGGTGGAGGATAAAGAAACTGCTACAGCCCAGGGCCCCTTGGAGAAATGCCCGATTTCTCCAAGGGGAACGTCTACAAGGTGACGCTGGAGAGACTGGCAGTGCCAGGAAGTACCAGGGTACTCAAAACAGCAACCCCACCCACACGTGCATGCTGATGGAGGTGATGAAAGGAACCAGCTGAAGATGGAAGCATTCCCGATGGCCAAAGCTGGGACAATCTGAGCAACAAAAATAAAAAAGTGGTGTTGGATTATAACCTGTATCATAAAATAAATATCACATCCATAAATATAAACAAAATAAATGGGGAGAATGGAGAGATTTCCTGTACAGAAAAATTCCCAATTTATGTAGGTAACTATGTCCTTGAGGTGGAACATAAATCCGTGTTACTTAGCTCTGGGTTGAACGTGGTGGCTTCCTTCCAAAGAAAGCTGTATGGAAAGCAGGTGAAAAGTAATTTTACAGAGGAGAACCCTGAAACCGCAATCCCAGTCTGGTGTTCGAAATTAACATCAACAGTGATGGGTCATTGATATTATGTACCCTCAATAGGCTGTGTTGAGAACAGCCCTTTTCTGTGGTCTTCCTGCCCAAATCCCATAACCTATTGTTATGAGAGAACCATCAGACAAAGCCCAACAGAGGGAAGTGCAATGAAATACCTGAGCAGTTCTCCTTGGGATTCTTAAGGTCTTCAAAAAGAGTCTATGAAACTGGCACAGACCCAAGGATGCTAAGGAGACATGACAACTCATTGTAATGTGGTGCCCAGGATGGAGTCATGGGGCTGAAGAAGCACCTTTGGCAGAAGTTAAGGGAGTGTTGAGAAAATATGGATTTTGTTCAAGAATAATCAAATTAGCTCATTGTACCAAATACAATACGTTAATTATGAGAGAAACTAGGTGCTGTATATATGGGAACTCTAACCTTCTTAACAACACTTCTGTAAATCTAGAATTATTCTAAAATTATAAAAACATTTAAAAAGAATGTTCTTTTTGAGGGCTAGACAAATAATCAGTGAAACAGAAGAGGGAGGACTTAAGATAAATTCCTGTGTGCTCAAGATTTAAATTTTCAATGAACATGGCATTTAAATTTATGGTACAAATGTTTTCCCTTGGTAAATTTTATTTTTAAGGGAATGTTCTAATTATTTGGAAATAATGACCACAATGTACAAAAATAACTCTACCTAAATTTAAAGACTTTATTAAAACCCCCAAAAATAAAATTTTTTTTCAGCAAATATGTGAATTCAGAAAATATGGAGACTGATTATATCCAGACAAAAAATGGAACCTAAAAAGGAAAGGATAAGCTCTTTGACTATAGATGTCTATATTAGTTCAAAACAAAATTAGAAGAGAAATATAAATTGGGTGAAATATTTAAAACACATTTTATAGGTTAACATCTGTAGAGTATTAAAGGATCCAAGAATATGAAAAGAACAAAAGCAGATTAGGCAAATAATATAAGCAGGACATTCATGGGAGAGAGAATGTGAATAGCCAATAAGATTTTGGTAAAATGCTTAACATTTCTACAAGTTAAGGAAATTCCCCCTTCATACGCAACTCCAGGGATTCTGTGAACTGATGTAAACCCTGTAGACAAAGGTTACTTGTGACCCCGCCCCAAAAGGGGTGGAGAGTGTTTGAATCTGGGCTGTCCACCTGACTTGCTGGGTCTAGTTCCATGAGGTACAAGTGGAGTTGCGTGGCTTCTCACACACTGCCTCACAGCCCTGGCGTCCCTCTCTTGATTGCTCCTGTATCTGTATGAAGTAGCCCAGTCTTATCTCCTTGATGTCAAAGGAAACATGGAGAGGACCAGTTGTCTTACCCATCCCATGCAAGCTGCCTTCTGACCCACTGGGAAATGATCCCCATGGCAAGATGGAGTTATGACACGTAGTTTTGGGGCAGTGTCATTTTGAATGATGGTTATTGGAAGATGGCTCATTGACTGAATAAATGGAATATAGTGAATCTATTAAGAAAAGAATGGGTCACTGCTTTGTGCTAGATTGTTTACAGAGGTTATTAGGTAGATCTTGAAAAGAATGTGTGAGTCCAATGGATTAAGACATGTCTATATTTTAAGTTAGAAAATGTCAAGAGTGTATCTTAACCCCATTTCTTTTGGCAAATGGCAGCTATGCTCACATGTATTTAAAACTACAATTAATTCACACTGCAACTCAGAAAAGAAATAGATTTGAGTTTGCAACTCTTCTAATTTTTCTCCGTTTTCCAACCTACTCATAAGTTAAGATTTTTTTTTTTTTTTAAATCAGACTTAAAATTTGGTCTGCTCCATTTATTTAAGAGATGGATAAAGAGCTGGCTTTTAGTGGATAAATTACCAATTCAGATTTCTCCATCTTGGCTCCCTCAAATCCACTCTTCTCCAGCATATGGTCTGGCTATATGGGCAGGTGTGGGAAACTCCCAGGAGTTCCTTGCTAAGGGCAAGAAACTCATTCTTGTTGAGACATCTCTTGACCAATATTTTTGCTTCACCTGAACAGTTTGTTCATGTTTTGGGGTACTATGTCAGAGTCCCCTCTTTCAGGTTTGTGGCAAAAATTTAGGGGCTGCCTCTTTTTTTTTTTTTTTTCAAAGGGGGTAGACTTCATCACTACCTCTGTACATTCCCTGTATCTTTCCTAAATGACCCTACCAGTGGTATACTGCCCCCACCCCAAACATATTCCATGGTAAATAGGATCAGGTTCTCTTGACACAATATAAAGTATCTCTTTCATTTGGCATATCCTTTAGAAGTCTCCCATGCCAATGATTGTACTTTTACATATGGTGACTCCAGAATTTCATCGCTGCTAAAATAGGATGTTGTTCATTAAATCACACAAATGTGCTCTGATAACACATCCTAAGGACATCATTTCGTCCAGAAGGGTGGCACTTCCTACCGTCACATCTTCCCATTCTGGTGGTCCTTGTCCTTGACCTTTTTTATGAGGTGGTTGAGAACCACTTCCCAGGAGAGCTGATGGTAGGGATATCTAAAGACATGCCAGTCTGAAACATAGCAGCCCCCTCAATTCACCTCTGAACCCACCTCTGCATCTTCGATGGCCTTCCTCAAAAGATGAGCCGGTAAAATCGCTTTCATGTTTATTTCTCAGCCCTCAACCTTGCACCGTGATGTCACCTTTCAAAGATGCGTTCTCTCTGCTTGTATGAAAATAAGTTACGTGCACCTCTCTGATATTAAGCAATGTTTTATGCACTATGGTTTTATTACGACGTCAAAATAGGGCAACGAGTAGGATGATATCATAAATTCAAAGTTAATCAAATAAGCTCTGTCTTAAACATCCTACTACCATTGAAGGGACTTTAGAAAACTAAACAGTCTTATGCAAATTAAGAACCTAGGGATTTACAGTTGCTCAGAATTACGGCCCAAATCAGGAAAGTCAAGCCAATTGAAACGCTCATCCAACCCCAGGAATCTTCCAGCTTGGGCAGTGGGGTCCAGACGTGCTCCAGCAGAGTGCCAACCTGGACTATGAAAACCAGGCCTGGTTTCCCACCGTGGGTGGAGCACAGGATATCTGTCCCTGTACTCCTCTGGCTAGCTGTTAACAGCACATTCCTAGTTAGAGGGTATGGTTGGACTCGTGGTTTTATTTTAACTGCACTCTAAAGAAGAGAAGGCACGTTTGGTTGTCGGATGATACTCGCAGTAACCTGGGATTATGACATGCTAACAAGCCTCAGCATAAAAGCAGTGGACTTGCTTTTCTGGCCGGGGGCTCAGTACATGCTTTGGA
This sequence comes from Cabassous unicinctus, assembly GCA_029593785.1. Lineage (NCBI taxonomy): Eukaryota > Metazoa > Chordata > Mammalia > Cingulata > Chlamyphoridae > Cabassous > Cabassous unicinctus. The sequence goes on along the minus strand of JAQZBX010012227.1, from coordinate 37,002 downwards.
ACGCCCTCCGCTGGGGTCAGGTAACAGGTAACTAACTGCTCAGGTGCAAGGATGACAGTGTATCAGGCAGTGAGGGCATTAGGCTGGCATGGAAGGCTTGTACCCCTCTTAACAAACCCACGAGCAGAGACCCCAGGTTCCCTGAGGCAAACACAGCAAGCTGCTGCGGTTAATTTCAGAGGCACCACAAACCCACGCATACCTGCAGGACATTAAGGGCAGGTTGCCCTTAGCCGATCTTTTCTACATAAACAATGCTGCCAATTAAAACAGTCGACATTCTTCCTTTTTCACCTTTCCAGGGGAAAGAGTTCAAAAGCTCCAAGGAGGAAAAGTTCACTCACATGGTAGGACTGTTTTATGGTACTTCTACCCATGTCCTTTGTAAGGCAAGCATCAACTGACCTGCGACTCTAATAAAGAATTAAAAAAAATGGACGCCTGGGAAGAGTAAAGCTACAAATAGCTAAAAATAGCTCGATAGATTGCTCTGAATATATTTGGTCATTATACTTTTTTGAGCTTTACTATCATCAATCTATTAGGAAAATAATAGTAACAATAATTAATAGTGGCAGTAAAACCTACATGGGCTTATCATGTGCCAGGCTCTGCTTTTATAAGCTTTTCATCATAATTTGATATGAAAATTCCTAGAAGGTGACAACTTATTATCTTAACAAAACGTATGTATATGCTGTGAGATTGTCAAAGCTGCAAAGCAGATCAAGGAAGAGATTTCATACTCAATTTGGTGGCATAGGCATAGAATAAACGATTAAGAAAGTAGAAATTCTGGAATTCACAAAAATGGAATTCCAGATCCAAGTTAGTTTTAACGGACATATCATTTTAATTTTAGTTAAAATATTTCTCACATCTTATTGAAAACAGCTCAACAATATTATATATTTTGTAATTTTGTTCTCTAAATCAATTAATTCAATACTAGGCAAGTTAACCAGCATATTTTTAAATTCCTAAGCTAATTATACATGCCACCAATTATACATTAGGCATGTTTACATATGTAATATTTAAGAATGCTATATTCTTTCTTCACAGCCATAATTTAAAAAAATAAGAACTTTGAAGTTGGAACACAAGAGCAGAGCTTGGAAACACACTGCATACCCTGGCGAGTTATTCCAAACAAAACCCCACATCTGATAAACGACCCACGTCTGCCTTTCCCCATTCTGCTGTAATTCGTAGCTGTCAATGGAGAGCTCAGCCTATCTCCTTCTAGGATGGGTGTTCTGTGCAAAGGAAATGCTCATGGGAAAGGGGAGAACCACAGAGCTCCACAAATGCTCCACTGCCGGAATCAAAGCATGGAAAATGTGCAAATTACAGCCATAGCTTACAATGAATGCAAATCAGGAAACTAAGGAGTGTTAGGTAGGGGGATGGAAACATCCAGCTTTGCACAATATTCTGCTTTAGCCATTGCTGCTTTCCTTGGAATCTCTTCTTTGATAGTCCAGGCAAAGTTCTATTTATTTTTCCGAAAGCAAATCAAAACGTGGGTAAAGGAGTTTGACGATATCTGCCACCTAAGACCTGGTTTCTCATTTCTTGTACTTGCTCATAGAGAGTGTTGACTATTCCTATGTACCAGAAAACCAGCATATGGGAACATTGGCTTATCAGCCATCTGCTGGGATGATTTATTATTCAGGTTTAATTAGGGGATATTGTAGCTCACTTCCACCAAGCTAATGTGTAAAGAATGGCTGCAAATAGTTACTTATGAAGTTATCAAATGGCATACTCACTATGTTAGAAAATTGTAGGTCAAAGGAAGAAAAATGGAGGGGGAAAAAAAGTAAACCAAACAAAATCCATGGCTTGGAGTGATTTTTGGGGGAAAAACCACCTGGTTTTAAATTTCATTAGCAATACAAAATCAAAGCCCTAGGTCAATTTGCATGAAATAAAACTTCAAATAAATTAGGACTTTACACTGCTAAAAAATGCATATATAAACAAACGATATTTACGAATAGATGCATAAATATTTCAAGTGGATATTTCATGTACATTATATGTGAAACAGAAAACTGAACACAGACTTTTTTTTTGGGGGGGGGGGTAGGGTGAAAGAGAGACAGAGGCTGAAAACAAACCTATTAACTTCCCCTGAACTGACTGCTGTGCATTCATAGAAGCCAAGCATGGCTGCCATGGACCTGTTTGCTCATCTCCTTGTACTACCGCCCTTTTTACCTTGGTTTTGAGGCAGGCTTAGTTGTGTGTGGTGTCAGCACCATCTCTAGCCCTATATTCTTCCAGCTCAACAACTCCAGTGGGAGGAAAGATTTGCTCTCTGACATTCCAACAGAAATCCTGGAATTAACTCAGGTTAGCCCGATTTAGGTCCCACGCTTATTTCTGAAGTGAAAATAGATGGACAGGCTTGGGGCAAATGCACACAGCTGGAGCTGGAGGAGAGGGGCTGTCCTGTGGGAACCAGTTTGGGTCTAAGTTTGGATGGTATCTAAGCATCAAATCTGTTTTAAAAACACCTGTTTGACAGGCAGAGAAAGCGGATGAGTGCTACAGATTAAATCCAGGGTGTGGGATGGAAAGAATGTCACTTTCTTTTTCATTATAGATTATGTTCTATCCCAGAAAAATAAGGTCTGGATTAAGGCTTGTGAATCTGCATTTTTAGTGAGCTTCTGAGGGCATTCTGTTATGTACTAAAGTTTGAGAGCAAACTTCAAAAGCCTTTTGGCATTTACTTAGGTTTTACATCATTTTTCTATATTACTTCAAGTATGAAATGAAATTTCAATAACTCTAATTATGTATTCTGATTAATGAAAAATAATTTGTCAATTCAGTTTAACATTATCTTATAATGAGTATTAAATTGAATTCCATTTTAATAAAATGATTAATATTGGTTCTAGTAGTGCTAAAATTAAACAATCAACAAATACTTTAGGTATTTAGAATAAGTAGTATTAATGATATTTGATCATTATAGGCCATTTTCACAGATTTTTCTTATGTTAAAGTTGAAATTAGGGAAAGAATCCATTGTTAAAGAACCTAAGTTTATTTTTTTCCCTGACAATTGCGATTTTGTCATGTTCTTCATGGTATATATCATTTACTCATTATTTCCTCTCTCTGTATACTTTTGAAAATAAGACTCCCAGGGGTAGATGTATTTGGTTGTTTGGTACAGAAATGTATACCAGCTGCCTGGACCAGGGATGAGAATAGAGTCGAAAGCTGATATTTGTTGACAAAGTAATTGATTAATTCAGTAAAAGTAAACCTCAATGCAATGAAAACATTATGTAGCCTATATTAATTGTTTCCACCCAAACGTTAGGGTATTTACCATTAAATAAGCCCATACCCTATATTTCAGTTGCACTGGCTCCCATACTTTTGCTCAAAATTAAATAGAAATGTCAACAAGAGAGTCATAAATAAGTTTGTGCACAGGATGAGGAAGAAAAGTGCCTAATGGAGAGAAGTAGCTTTGTAAAGTCCTACTAACCTAGATTGCACGGAGTGTAATGAAAAGGCAGCAGTTAAATTGAATTCTAAATGAGCTATTTCTATGCCTTTCCCAAAGTATATTTTGAATATATTTAGATGTGGAAAGGCTTCATTTTTAAGCCTTAAATTCTCATTACTCTATCCCACTGAGCTCTTGTTTGTAATTCTCTGAGATGTGAAAACTGCAGGTAAAACTTTCCTTATCAGGTTACAGCTGAGCTAATTTGAGAATCAAAAAGTCTAAAATTCTGGCAGCATTGTCTGAATTAAGAAACATTCAGAAAAACAGTAGGAATTAAAGTGATTAAAATAAGATTTGCCTACTGAGTGCATTTAAATACAAACATTGTTTCCATGGAAACACATTAAGTTCTTTTAAAAAAGGAATAATATTCATTATGTAAACACATATATTTAGCCTTACTGTTTCCTTTGAACTGTGATATTGTCTGCTTGCTACCAAATTTCAGAAATTAAACAATGACTTGAAAGTAATCCAAAATATTCATTTTACAAAAGCGACTTTTAAAAATGACCTTTTGACTAAAGATAATGCTTAATAATTGGATTCTGATACTTGGTGCTTAACTGACTCAGCACACCTATATTTTTGATTAAAAAGTCAGTGGTGTTGAAATTGGCTGAGTATTTCCTACACGAGGCCTGGAGAATTTCAATTTATGTGTTAAGTGCTTCCATTTTCTGTTTCTCATGGAAGTAAGTAATGTTTCTTGCCTGATGAGGTCCAAGATATGCTGGTACTTACATGAGTAGGAAATGTCATATCATGGTACTAATGACAAGAACTGTTCTGTTAGTGGCAAGGTAGAAGCTAGAAGATATGCCTCTATAGAAAGGAAACACAACTGGATCAAGCAATTAAAAATAAGTTTTCTGATTGCCAAAACCCATAAATCTTAAATATCATAATTTTACTGAATCATCAAGCAAACTACTTTTCTTTAAAAAATTAATATAATGGGAAAAATCATTATTATAATCATTTTGAAATTTAATATTCTGAATCCAAGTGTAAGAGGATTTTTTTCTCCCTACTTTTCCCATATTTAAAATAGGCTAAGCCAACATTTCTCTTTACATTTCATTAATAATTGATAGTCATCCTGCCAAATAGCTACACTTGGCAATGATTTGATATAACTTAGTCATTTTTCATAAAGAAAAATCCAAACATGTTACCCACGTCCTTTTACAGTGACATTCTAAGAATAACGTGGTATACTATTAATGAACATAAATGAGTATTCATAAAGACCATATGATTATAAAATATGCTTGAACAACACGAGTGCTTAGGAGAAAGCACCATCAGTTGGGCTCGGTAATTTGACTCCTTAACCAGCTTTACTGGTTTAAAGAAATACAATTAAAGATATACCATGTAAAGGTGAAGTCCAAAAACATAATTGAGACACTAACAAAATAAGGTATTCATCTCCAGTATCCAGAAAAGACAAAAGAAATGCAAATGTGTTAGTGGGGATTTGTCTGGAAGATAGTGGATTGGTTTCTTGGCAGAAACGAGGATTAACAGCTGCTTGTGGGAGGAAGAGAACTTGACAGAGGGGCTGCTGAATAGATGTTGTATGCAGGTGGGAAGAGAGCTGTGCTCTGCCTGCCACTGAGCTTTGTGGAGCTTCAGAGCTGGGAAGGGAGAGCCACGAACCCTAGTCATATAATTGAGCCAAGTCTCCAGGGAGCAGAGAGAATGGACCTATGAGAGCTACCCTTCCCCCCTTGACAGGAGCCTCACCCAGCCCTCAGGTTGGTGTCAGGGTATCTAAGAAGGATATGGAGTTATGGTGGGAGTAAACTGCAAGCAGGTTATTTTGGAGAACATGTTCGATACCATGCAAGAAACATGCCACTCCATGGAAACTGTCTCCTTGAGACCTCTCAAGCTGTTTTATTGTGTGCTGCTTCTTCATGCTTGACTTTCATAAGTAAACTTTTAAATCAAAGTATAGCCTATGGGTGGAAAAGTATATACATTCTAAATGTACTGATGGGGGATTTCCACATAACGCACACAAATCGAGAAGGAGAGTGACCCCAAATCAAAGAAATGGGACATTGTCACCACCTAAGAACCCCCTTCTTTCTTTCTTTGAGGAACTTCCCCATAGTAACTACATGTGCAATATCTGCCCCGTAGATTAGTTTTGCCTGTTATGAACTTCATGTGAATAGGACCATAAAGAAACACTCTTTTCCACCTGGCTTTTTACCCTCCATGTTACGTTTCTGAGATTTATCCATGTCGTTGTACGTCGTTTGAGCAGTTCGTTCTCATTTCTCATATTTACTTGTCTTAATACATCACAGAATACTTTTCATTTATTTTTTTGACAGACGTTTGTGTTCTCCCATCTTTTTGGCTATTTTGAAAGATGCAATGGGCATCTTTCTGCAAGTCTTTTCGTAAACATGTACTAATGTCTATGATGGTTTTTACTTCATTATGGTTAATTTTAATGGGAATTATCATAACCTATCACAAAAGTAATATTGATTTGTATTCCCCAAAGGGAATCTGAAAATTTATGGTTATCTATTAAATATGCTTGTTAAACAGGACAAATTCAAAGAAAAATATGAAGGAAAAAATAACTTTACAAAGTAGAGCTGTGATTAAATACCTGTATCTATATTGGCTTATGGAAATTAAAAGGATTTTAGGTATATCCATCAAGCCCGCTTTTCACTGTACTTCAGTGTGTACAGTACAAATGTACACATCCTTGCCTGGTAAAGCATGTCTAGTGGGTTGTGAGTGAACTACAAGGAAATATACCCAAATGGGGGTGGGGGAATGCTTATTACATTATTTTTTGCATGTATTAAATTACACAAATGATGAACACAAAAAGGAACAGGTATAGACTATTTTGAAAGAAAATATATACTTTCAGAGGATTGAAGTGGAGATATAATGGGTCATATTAGTCAAAAGAAGAGGTATGTAGGAGAGATGGGCATTTTTTTTTTTGAGTGAGAGAAATATTTTAGAGAGAGAGATAGAAGTGTCTAGTTAGAGTGTGTTTCTTTAGCACTTTCTACAGCCTGACCCCAGGATTGACTGGTTTCTTCGAGGGTGAATTGCCTTGGTAACTCCTAGTTGTGCTTCCCAGCCAGCAGACGTGAGGTGAGATATCACTGATCAGAATGTCCACACGGTTTAATATGCAGAGCTGGATCCATCACAGTGCTGAGGGGAGAACGGGAGAGAGAGCACTTGCCAGGAAAGTGCCATTTACACTTTGACCATTTTGCGGGAAGAGAAGTCATTCTTGTAGTTCATGTTGTCCTTGAAAAACAATGTAATGGTCTCAAAAGAAAATGGGTGTACCTTCAGAGCACACTGTGTGAGGTGTAGGGCAGGGTCCTTGGCATGCTGTGGACGACACAGTTTGATACCCTCAATTTATTTATGGTAGAAGAGGAGAGAGAGTGGCCCCAATGGAAGGAAAATTGGGTGTGTGTGCAAATGGGAAGCTATGCAGCATGCAACGCCCAGGTACAGAATTACCATGAGAGGAACTGACGGATCATAAACTTACTTTGTGCTGTTTCACTTCCCTGTGTTATGGACTCTGTTTTAAGCATCTTTAACGTTGACACAGAAAAAGGGACATGTAATGTAGCAAGGAAGTTTGCCTTTAAGCTCCCAAGTAGCCAAGTACTAAAACAATCAAAATACTTGGAAATGGTGGTAGAGTAAGTGAAGGGTTGCTCCACTTAGAAAGCGCACAGAAAACAGCTAAAGTTTTCTATGATGGTCCAAAGATGTGTATCTAGGCATCAGTTCAGCTTTTGGGAAAGAAGGTTACACTTGGAAAAATGCATGAAAATGATAATATTTAACAGAGGAGCTTGAGAGTTGTATTGCTATTTGTCTCTTGGTTGGGCATAATTCTTGATAATATTGAAAATAATGTTGATAAAAATGTAAAATGAAATAAAGAATAAAAGGAATCACACACACAGTGGCATTTTTGTGTTGGGACTGTTAGAAAGGGGCAGGGGTGGTCCGACCCAGAAACACCTAGAAGTTTGTTGAGGACAAAAGAAATAAGAATATGATGGGATGACCACAGAGCGGAAGCTGGGCCCCAAAGACCAGCCATAGCAGACACCGACTCTCCAGCTAGATTCTTGAAGCTAGATTCTCTAATTAGAAAATGGATGGGATGATCATTCTGTTATATAATTCCTGCAAGGTGCATGGTGACACTGCATCTTACAGAACAGGCAGGCTTCATAGAGTTGTCAATTTAGTGAAATTATAAATACAAATTACCCATTCTCCCTATCTGTATTCCCATGAGAGAAAATTTTCATATGAATATACAGTACCTACAAGTAGGAGGAAACATCTCTTAGACCAGCCTCCAAGCAACTAATTAAACAGAAAGTAATTTCCTGTCAAACAAGCAAAATTACCCAGGGAAAAGGAGGGCAAGAGCAAAGAGAACAGGTTTAGAAGATAGTTTTGAGGAGAAAATGATGACATAATCATCATAATTAACATATGAAGGAGCCTATGTCAGAAGAAGACATTGGCAAATGAAGTTTCATGTAAGTTGCAATTTAATGGCACAATCTGTTCTTGGAGAAGGTTTATCATAGCTCAGCCTAGTTATAATTGTGTAAGCTAGCATCCTGAGCAGACCATGATAAATTCCAGGTGTGGAATGTGCACCTGTATGGAGTCCTTAGATGGAATCCCACTCTGGACTGAGAAAACTCCATTTGGTCTGTGTTCATATATAATACAAAATATACTGCTAATGCATGGGGGTTGGTGTAACCATTACTAAAAACGTCCGTATGACAGACCCAGCTGAGATTCTCTTTGTATCTTTGCCCAGACACTCTTCTGAAACTACTACTTCTGAAACATACTTGTCTTGTGTGGGGTTTGCAAGCTTAGATCTTCATCTAATTTAGCTTCTATACAGAAATCCGACCTGCAGTGTATAACTGTCTAAAGGAGTAATGTGTCCATAGTTTCTTGGATTTACTATAAAATGTGTCCACTAACTTGAACAATTCAGAGGAAGATGTTAGGTAATGAAGTCATTGTGTTGAAAAAAACAGGTTTCTGTCCAGTTATATATCAAAATAATCTGTTAACCATAGATTGTTAAATGATGTCTTTCCACACATATCAACAGAATTAGCAAAAATCCAGTGGAGATCAAAAGCTGGGATATTAGTGTGCTAAGGGTCACATGTTTCTAGCAACAAGTTAAAAATTGTCTAAGTAAATCTATAAATAGTTTTAAGTACACAATATGGAGATTAATGGTAAATAATGGAAATAATCACATAATAATTAACACTTTTTAGTGATTATGGACTATGCAATGCACTTACCTCTTTACAAAGACTATTTAAATAATCTCCAAATCCGTGTAAAATAGCCACTAAATTTATTCCCATTATACTGAAAAGGAAACTTTACAGAAAGAATTTAACGACTGCTCAACTTCACCAAGTGGGTAAGTGGTGAAGGTGTGACTTGAATCCCAGAAGTTTGACTTCAGTGTTTTTACTACTAGGTAATTTTTACACAAGAATCCATGTGTTTGTGTGTGTATGTGTGTGTGCATGTGCATGTTTTCATGAGGGGTTGTATTTGGGGGGAAAATCCCAGAGAATGAACAATCATAACATTTGGTTTGAAAATGAGAAAAAGACAAGGCTATAATAAATAAAGCAATAAATATACATGAGCAATATTTTTCTATTTAAATAAAGAAAATGCCGAATTTTAATTAACATTCAGGAACCCATTTCTGTAAAACCATCACCACCCCAAGTCCTCAATAAAACAGCCCTGGTAGCAAGGTCAAGCTTCATGAAGGCAGTATTTCAATAAATCATGGTATATGCAAACAAGGAAATACAAAGCGGCGTTAATTAGTAGTGATTCAATTTTAACTGTTTCAAAATGAAATCAAAGGTTTGTATGCATGCAAATAGTTTGATAATGCACCATTTTTACTTAATTATATTAGACATTCACTTTCAGATACCCAATGACTTGAGTGATATAAATGAAAATTAAAAATGTTAGTCTACTACAAGGAAAATTTGGCTTCTAAGGAGGGATGACTTTACATTTCACTTTATATTATTTACTACTTTTAAGTTTTCTCTAATAAGAGTAAGCACTCTATCATGTTCTAAACGGGAAATAAATCTCTGGAAACAGTGTTATGCCAGATTATTTTTGTAATCTAGGTGTGAATTTTATTTTGGCATACTAATGAAACATTTGAAAATCAATCAAATAGTAATAGGTCTTATAATTTAATAGTATTACATATTGTATTGTATTATATACTATTTTGTATAAACTATAGTTAATTTTACTCTGATATGTGTATTTGTTTTTGTGCGTGCCCATCCATCTAATTGGAAAACCTAAGACCCAGCTTTCTACAAATCCATGATGTTGGATACCAGTCCACAAAACCCAGAAGTAGGGTCAATGTCCAGAATTCTGGCTCCTTGATCCACAACTGGATGCATCAGCTATACTACACACTATATCTAGCTCAAAGGTTGCCAACCTACTGACAACTACTGTAAGTGGACTGAAATTTCTTATATCAGCACAAAGGAAAAACACATATGATTAAACAATTTATTTTTCAGCTTGAAGACCATTTATTGTTAGAAATATAATTAAAATAACACAAATAACTGTTTGCTAATAGCTGCTGGAAGCAATATGCCAGAAATGGGTTGGCTTTTACATGGGAATTCATTAGGTCAAAAGCTTACAGTTCTGAGGCTGTGAAAGTGTCCAAATCATCAGGAGACCCTTTTCTCTGGGCTGCAGCTGTGGGGTGATGAGGCATATTGCTCATCTTTCCCCTCTTCTCCAGATTTTGGTTTTCAGTTTCAGGCTGCTCTGTAGCTCTTCTGTCTTCCGGGTTCATTGATTTCAACTTTCGGAGGCTTCTTTCTGTGGCTTTTCTCTGTGTCTTTTTTGTATTTCTCCATATATAAAGGACTCCAGTCAGGATTAAGACCCACCCTGGGTCATGCCCTCCTGAAGTGATCTAATCAAAAGGAAGTTCCCTTAACCGAATCTAATCAAAAGGTCTTATCTGCAATAGGTTTACAGGCACAGGGATGGATTGGCTAATCTAAAACTACCCTGTAAATAAAATTTATTAAAGGGAACAAAAATGGAATTTTCTGGGGTGCACAAAAGACTCAAACTGCCATAACTATGGAAAGACAAAAGGATAAAGAAATATATGGAGTCAGTCGAATATTGCAGTTGACCAACTTTTTTTTTTCAAGTCAGTAGTTTTAACATTGTAGGGTGGGTTTGTATACGCTGTATGCTATATTGGACACCTCTTCTCCTCCTGCCCTCCTCCCCCTCCGTGAATCCTTATTAATTTAGGGTATTTGGATTGATACTTCTTGTCAAAAATACTTTACAGTGGAGCAGGTGTAGCTCAGTGATTGCATGGCTGCTTCCCATGTACAAGGTCCTGGGTTCAATCGCCGGTACCTCCAAATTTATAAAAATAAAAAATACAAATCTTACCTTTGTCTTTCCTCCTCTTCTAATCGAATATTTTAAAAATGTAGACCAGAAAGCATGTATTGGTTCTATTTAGCCCTCTCTCTAAGCATAGTATCTAGGATAGGGATACATCACTGTGCATTGCAATGAAAATGTCAAACTTTGACTCCTTTTAATAAGAGTTCCTTCTATGTTTTCTAAAGCCATCAGCTTACATCTCTTCCTAAATTTAAAGGAAAATGGCTATGAAATAAATCACTGGTCAAGATGCTCTTACCATTTTATTTTTCAAATCAAGGGACTAATGAAATATACATTTCTAAGGTAAGCCATGCCAGGGCTTAGCTAGGTTTAGTTTGTACAAAAATAAAGCCCCTCATATTAAAAAGCTGGCACCCAAGTGTGGTAAGATTTTGTTTTTGATGGTGTGGTCCAATAGGTGCCTCCTTTTAAAAACATCTTGAATTTTGAAAAGTATTTTTTAAAGAATGATTATGCTCAAGTTGATACTAAAGAATAGAAGAACGAAGTCTGAGTAAACACTGAAACCCAGAGAAGATAAATATTAAAACAAAAAATACATATACAAAAAAAACAAATAGAGTTTTTCTTTCCATTTGAGTGCCAGCTCAGTTTTCAAAATCAGTTTTGAATGTCTGCAGCCAGAGGGATAATATCTTCAATGTGCTGGATTTATAGGGTAGGAAAATATCATATTTATATAAATATAATTTTCTCTCCAAATCAAGTATAGTTTATTTTGCATTTGTGAACTTAACTACTGATCTCTTTTGGCCTGAAAAATAGATATATATGCCTTTCTAAAAAAATTGAAAAAGTAATGATTCTTACTCTCAGTAGAAAAATTAAATCTAATAAAAAATGTAATAAAATATTCCTTCTAAACCACTTTTCTCATTAGATATGTGGAATGTTTTTTTGGTTTTATATTTGATTAGCCTGTTAGTGGAAGTAGGCACAATTTTAGGGCTCTTTCCAGAAGTGCAATCTAGTATTTGAATTAATTATCTTCTTTGAGGGGAAAAAATCTAGCTTATATAAATCTGCTATAGAATAACAGAATTTGAAACAAAAGAAATAGCCCATTTCCTGCATATGTATGCATGTTATAACTGCAGAAATAAACTAACATTTAAAAGTATATGCTCTTCAATTTAAAATTACTTGCAGAGAAAGGGAGTTTAATAGCTTTATAATTTTTACACTAATTTATCTTGAAACTCAACATAGCTAACCACTTTCATTGGGGGCAGGGTTAATGGTTGTTCATTCATTTACTAAAGAGTCTCAGGAACCAAACATTCCTTCAAAATTTATAGGATTTTCTTTTAAAAAGTTCACGTTTGTCTGAAAATGTTCGTTCCAGAAGTATGTAATTTTCTCATTTCCTAAGAAACCACAAAGACAATGAATTAGGTCATGGATGGATTCCTGTGGGTTTGGGAAAGGCAAAATTCAAGATCCTGTGTCCATATTGCAGATTCATTATAGACTCTTATGCATGAGTGTGTCAATTCCCCTTCTATGGGAATTACAGAAGTAAGCTGGCTTTTATGGTATTTTGAATGAAACAAAAACTATAATGATAATTTATATTATCTAGGGCTGAGATTAAACATACCCAGCCAGCCAGAGAGGGGTAGGTAGGCATAGAGGAAATGGGGGGGGGGGGGGGGGGGGGG
>JAQZBX010012227.1:0-24101 GCA_029593785.1 Cabassous unicinctus | reverse complement strand
CGACTGGTTCTTATTTTGGACATGGTATGATGTTAAATACTGCTCTTTGGGTTCTTTTAGAATTAAGTTGCAGGTGAGAGTCACAGTCAATGAAGAACTTCTGCTACAGTGGCTATGAAAACCCAGTGTTTTCCTATAAAGGAAGTTAGAATGGGCACACTCAACCTTCACGCTTGTCAGAGTCTGCTAGGAGAGAGTTTACAATAGTTACGTGTATAAATCTCAAGAGAAACGAGGGACTGGTACAGCTGTCTTATCCTATGTTCATTATCTCCTCAAAAAAACAACAACAACAACAAAAAAAACCTTTGATCACAACGAGGGGACACAATAAGCAGGGAACAGATGTGGCTCAAGTGATTGGGTGCCTCCCTCCCATATGGAAGGTCCCAGGTTTGGATCCTGGCAGCTCTTAAGACGAGCAGACAGAGAGCACAAACAACGGGGGGGTGGGGTTGGTGTTAAATAATTACCTTTGAAAACATAGACATGGTATTTGTGCCCCAAAATTAAGTCCATCCATTAGTGAGTAATATATACAGTATCTTAATGAGAATATCAACAAACCACGATTTTAATAATTCAATATCATTTAAAAACTAGAATAAATGCAAACACTTATAGGTTAAAACTGTATTTGGTAAAAAAAATATAACTAAAAAATATTAATTTTGACTAGAATACCATTTTTCATCTTTCAAATTAAGCTTGGAGCAAAACCAAGAGTTTAAAAAGATTCATGCATTTTAAACATGTTGTAAATGTTGAATAGTCATTTTCAATCTGCCTGCACTCTGTAATGTTTCCAACTCGGTTTTCAACACATGCTCTCCTTAAACAAAATGTTTGCTCTTTGTCAACTCATGTAGGTTATTCTTAGCCTAAAACTGAGGTTCCCCCATTCAAATCATTCTCTTGTGAACATGATTTATCCCTTTGCCCCTTTCCTCTTCCATATGACTTACCAGAAGAAACAAAATGTCTGGTTAAACCATATATTCCATCCTAGAACATCTAAACAATGCTAGGGAAAAAGATGCTTCCACAAAGTGGAGCCTCACATTATATATCTCATCTTAAATATCCAGTGGGTTTTTGCTGTCCAGTAAAGCTATTGTTCCTTGGATAGTAGCTTTTTCATTCCAACATGAATATGCCAAACTTCTTTCTCTCCATCTCAACCTCCTTATTTCTCAAGAAAATGAAACCCATCATTTTGATTTCTCTTAATTTGAGCAAACTGGGAAAAGCTATCTTAGGTCAGACTTTGCCTCCGTCAGCTTATGATGGGATGTCCTTACCTTATCCAGGTCCTTTCTTCCAGCTTGATTGTGGGTTTTCGCCTTGAACTTCCATCTTCCCCTTGGAAATCGCCTCTCATCTCTTTGATATCAAGTTTATCTCTGTATGTTATTCTCATGAGCTAACAAGCATTCTCTATCATCTTCCACTTAGATTATAAAAAACTTATGGAGCCTCATTTTTCATGCTATCAATTTATTTTTTTCTGCTTCTCAGAAGAAAAATGTTATTGAGAAAATCACCTGTGTTTGCTATCTCCATATTCCTACTTCTCATTCTTACCCTAACGAAGTCTCTTCTCTCTGTCCTCTTCAGCTTACACTAGCCACATGAGCTGACAAGTTGCACATGTGTCTATATGTCCTGGTCTCTTTATTTTAAATATCTTGACAATGATCTCATTCTTGACGCCTTTATAGAATTTGCCGTTAAAGCCATCTTCCCCTGCTGCCACTTGTCAGATGACATCTTTGGAAATCTTTTCTATTTTCCCTACATGTATTATTGCATTAAGTTTTCGAATTCTTCTCAAATCAGACTTGATGATTGATATTTCTCTGGCAAATGACTCGCTCTAGTGTAGTTGTGTGGTTGTTTATTCAGAATGACCCACTTCAAACCTTAGAAGAGGCTTCTTTAACACAGCTTTCAATTACTCCGCTTAGAGTACAAAGTCCAAAAGGCTCCACAGCACTTAGAGATTGAACTCCAGTCAAACAACTTGGACAATGAATTCCAGAAACCCCAGTGATATCTAAAATCTGTCATTTCACAACCCAAAACCCTAATCAATGACAGTTCTTGGCTGCAGCTGGCTGGTCACTACTAGATCAGAAATATAAGGCAGACTTACAAAGTGGACAGTTGTGACTATTTACTGAATGAGTGAATGTGGGGAACTTGGGCAATAAATCATACCAACGATTCTTGAATACCAGCCCAATCACCTGCTAACTGAATTCTTAGGCTTTCATAACATCATCTGTATATTGAGGATAATAAAAGGTTTTTGTAAAAACAAATTGTTTATTAAAACTAAAATATTGTGGCATCTGGTACTTAATCAAATCTTAGTTAAGAGAATTATCGTCTTAATATCCTTTATGACAATTCTCCCTTAGTCTTCAAGTTTTTTTTTCCCAATTATCTCATTTGGGATCAATTTATCTAACCATTATTGTTCCTTAATTTTGTCCTTTTTATGTTCTTAGGGCTCCTTTCATAGTTATGTGTTCATGAATAAATATATTTCCTTGGAGGGCATTGTAAACGGTTTCTTTATTGCTGCAATGCTGTCTCTGAATGTTACATATATTAGAAATTCTTGAGTGTTTCAGTGGATGAATGGAAACAGTTTTCTGAGTGATAATGTATCTGTAACATGTTAGAATAAACTATTTGCAAAATGGATAAATTTTATAATTAAACTGATTTCATTATTATGAGTAATTGACATTTTGTGTATATGTGTGTGTGTGTGTATATATCTATGTGTGAGTGCATATATGTATGTGTGTGTGTAAATACACTCACATATGTATATATCAGGATTCTATCAGAAAAGCAGAAAGCAGTACTGGCATGGTAGAATATAGAAAGATAGGTGATTGGTACTGGGAAGGATGGAGAGACAGATGGCACATGATAGATTTCTTAGAAGGAGTTGACTTAGGCACTTGTGGGATCTGGCTAACCAAATCTAATCCACTGGATGGACTCTTAGGAAATTTCCCACAGGCAGACTTTCTCCCCGTTCTCTTTCTCTCTATGCCCCTTCCTCCTCCTCATCCCTTTTTCGTCTGTTTCTCCCCTCTCTGTATCCTTAGCCCTGCTACAAAGGTCTCCCACCTGATTGAATAGGGACCCCTTAGATTATCCAGGATGGGCTTTCTTACTTAGTCAATTGAATATGGATGTCAGTCATATCCACAAATTCCCTTCACAGCAATGAGTGGTTGAGTCTCTGAAAAACTAGGACTGTAACCTAGCCAGGTGAACATATCATTTAAATGCACCAGGATATACATTTATTTTAAGAATTTTACCCGACACAAGGTCTCCTTGTCCCTGCTTTGTTTTCCAGTGACGGTGTCTTCTCCAAATTAAAACTAGGAATGCAGTGGCAGGGAATGTGGAAAGCAACCCAGGGGAATGGCGGGCTATCCAGTGCTTCTCCAGGTCACTTGCTCCAAATTAACTATCCTTTCTATTTAAGAATTATCAGGAGACAAGTGCTCTTTGTCTCAGCTCTGAGAAGAGCTCCTCTTCTTCTGAGCATTTGCGTGGGGTTTGGTTGCATGCTACCTGATACAGGTAGTAGCTCACTTTTCCCCCTTGTCCTGGTAAATGGGACAAGCAGAGTCAAGTTTTACCTGCATGAAGAGATTGGAGACAGGCAATATCGTGGACAGCATGGAACTGAAAGAAGACTTGGAGCAGTTCTCAATCACTGTAGGACGTGGACAACTCACCTCATCCCTATAAGAAGTGTTCTCATTTGTGCAGTGGGAATGTTTCCCAAGAGGGAAATGCTTGTAAGGATTTAGGGGAATGGGACAAATGTGATCCATTAACAGGAATTGTTGGCTTGTGGAGTTTATATTACTATAATCTTTTTGTCTTCTGTATTTTCATTATTTTCTTTTACTGCAATTTCCAACTTACATGTTTTGTTATATTCATTATATTTTCATAAACTTCCAAATTCTTTTTTGTTATAATGCTCTTTGTGTTAGTTTCCACGGACTGCCATCAAACATTCATAGAGAACTGTCTCCTTTCTTAAAGATGTCTCATACTATTCCTTTGTAAGTATATTCTTATTTATTGACACCTGGACACCAATTTCAGCTCTTACTGACAATGTTAACAACAAATATATTTGTACATTTGAATTCGCACTTAGATGAGTAAAATTCTAGAATATTTCTCAGAGGTAGAACTAAGATTTGTCCAAACGTGTGTTCATTTCAATATGTAGAAAGATGTTGCCAAATTATTCCATGTAGAGTTTGCCCAAATTTAGACTTCCACCAGCAATATATTAATTGACTGCCCTTGACTGTTACCAGAAAGTGCATACATTATTTGGTTATCAATCTCATAGGCAAAAATGGTATTCTTTGTAATCTCAGTTATCACTTACTGCATGATGAATGCAGATGTGCTTATTTTTATATATTTAAAGAACACTTACACCTTTTCTGAACAATCTGTGAATATCCTTTGCCTATTTTTCTTTTGCATCATTGGTCATTTTCTTATGAATGAGTAGGAACTTTCTATATTTTAAGGAATTCACCCTTGGTCCTTTCAAAATGCAAATCTTTTTATTTTACTCAATATATTTATGGATTTTTGTTAATAAACATTTTTAAAATTTTTGAAATATAGATTCACATGCAGTTGTAAGAGATAACGTTAGATCCTATAACCCTTTGCCCATTTCCTCTGAATGGTAACACCTTGCACAACTACAATGCAATGTCATATCCAGATTATTGGTTATTTGTCCAGATATAGAATGTTCCCAGTCTTACCAGATTCTTTTATATCCACACCCACGTCCCTCAGCAGACACCCTCCCCAGCCTGCTTAGCTTCAGGCAACCACTGATTCGTTCTCCAGTTTCCACAATTTTGTCATTTCAAGATTACATAAAGATCCAAGCCCTCTCTGTCTGAGGCAGCGTGAGCCTCACTGTCCACAAATCCTCAGGATTGAAGAGTGAATAAACCTAAGGGGGGGATGCAACCATGGACAAAGTAAACTTATTAATATTATACCAATGGAAGAACTTGTAACATTGAAATAAAGATAGTGGCTATCAGGGTTTCTGAGGGGAGGGGCATACTAGGTGGAACACGGGGAATTTTTAGGGCATTGGAATTAAGTGTAAACTACAATGTAAACTATAGACCTTGGTTAGTAGCAATGCTTCAGTATTTATCAATTGTAACAAATGCATCACACTATTGTAAGATGTTTTTAATAGGGGAAGATGTGGGGAAGGGTGAGCTATATGGGAATCCCTTATACTTTTGATGTAACTTTTCTGTAATCTAAATCTGCTTTAAAAATAGTTTATTATGTTTAAAAAATTTTTAAATTACACGTATAAAAAAGTTCTATCATTAATTGTAACAAAAGTTCCACACCAATGCAAGGTATCAATGATAGAGATGTGTAAGGGAATCCTGTATTTTATAATGATTGCTTTGTAAATTCACAGCTTCTCTAATAAAAAAAAAAATGATGATGCAAGTGAGTTAATATAGTATGTAACCTTCTGCGATTGGCTTTTTATACTCAGCAGAATTCCCTGGAGTTTCATCCATGTATTTGCTTCTACCACAGTTCTTCTTTATTGCTCAATAGATTTCCATGGGTGTTACCACACTCTGTCCAACCGCCCATCCACTGAAAGACATCTGGGCTGTTTCCAGGTTTTAGCTATTACAAATAAAGCTGCTGGGAACATTCCTGTACAGGTTTCTGTGTGAATATAAATTTTTGTTTCTCTGGGATAAACTAGGGTTTAAGTGCTGGGTTGTATTGTAATTTCATAAGAAACCGCTGATCATTTTACATTCGTCACAGTAACATGTGGATAATCTAGTTTGTGTCCTTGCATTTTCACTCGTTTTAATTTTTTTTTTTTTAGCCATTCTGGTAAGTTTCTAGTGATCACTCATTGTGGTTTTAACTTGAGTTTTTGTAATAGTTAATGCTGTTGAAATCTTTTCATGTGCTATTTCTCAGCTGTATATCCCTTTAAATTAAATGTCTTTTCGTGTCTTTGCCTCATTTTCTAATTGGATTACTGGTTTTCTCACTATTGAAATTTGAGAATTCTTTATATATTCTAGATACCCCTTGATTGGAAGGTGGTATGCAAATATTTCCTCACAGTATGTGAGAGAAAGCTTGTGTTTTTATCCTCTTGTTAGGGTCTTTTGCAGAGAAACAATTTAGATGAAGTCCAATATGTCTATTTTTAATAGAGTGTGCTTTGGATGTAAAGTCGAAGATCTGTTTGCAGAACCCTGGATCCCAAAGATATTTTCCTAAGTTTTTTTTTTTTT
Organism: Cabassous unicinctus; assembly: GCA_029593785.1. Classification (NCBI taxonomy): domain Eukaryota; kingdom Metazoa; phylum Chordata; class Mammalia; order Cingulata; family Chlamyphoridae; genus Cabassous; species Cabassous unicinctus. The sequence continues at coordinate 17,715 of JAQZBX010012227.1, read as the reverse complement.
TTTTTTTTTTTTTTTTTAGTTTAATGTTTTAAATTTAAATCCTTGATGCATTTTGAGTTAATTTTTGTAGGATGTGTGACATTTGGGTCATGGTTTATTTTTTTGGAGGTCCAATTCATTAAGCACCATTTATTCAAAAGGCCATGATTCCTCCATTATGTTGCTTTTGCAACATGGTTAAAAATCAGTTCAGTCTCTTTTTGGGTTCTCTCTCGTGTTCTGCTCATCGGTGTCTTCCTCCCCCAGGACATGCAGTTTTGATGATTGTAGTTCTATTGTCAGTCTTGAAGTGGGTAGAATGATTCCACCCCCTTATATTCTTTTACATTGTTTTAACTACTCTAGTTCATTTTCTATTTCTATGTACATTTTAGAATAATTTTGTCTATATTTCCCAAAGAATTCCCTGGGAATTTATAATTCATTAAAACTGCTAATTAAGTTGGAGAGAATTAACATTATTCATATGTTGAGTCTCTAGATCTGTGACCTTAAATTTTGATCTTTGTCTTGACTGGTGTATTGTAGTTTTCAGCATGTGTGTTGTGCAGAGTTTTATTTTTAGATTTATAGCTAAGATTTCATTTTGGAATGATTTTTAACTGGTATTGTATGTCCATGTATTCATTGCTACTATACAGGAGTACAGTTGTTTGTGTGTATTTATCGTGTTTCCTGGGGCACTGAAAAACTCGCTTATCCTAGAAGGTGTTGAGTGTGTGTGGCTTCCTTGGGATTTCCTATGTAAAGATCAAAGCCATCTGCAAATAAGGACAGAGTTTCTTTTCTCATCTGTGAGGATTACATTAAATGAATGGTGAGGATAGGCATTCTTGCTTTGTTACTGATATTAGCGGAAAACATTCATATTTCATTATCACGTGTATAATTATAACCTTAAGTTGCTTTTGATGTTATTTAACAAATTGAGGAAGTTCTCTATTCCTGTGTTTCTAAGGGATACATCAGGAAAGGGTATTGAATTTTTTCAAGTGATTTTTCAGCATTAAATGATAGTTTCAGGTGATATATTTTTTTATTTATCCTGTTAAGATGGTGAATTACATTGATTTTTTTTTTTTTTTAAAGTATAGAACCAGCCCTGAATTCCTGGAGTAAGCCCCACTGGCACTTCTGTGTGTGTGTATATTATTTTATTGAATTATCTTGGGTAATACTCTGTTAGAGATTTTTTTGAATTAGCAAGAGTCAGTTTCATTTAAAGGAAAAATTGAATTGTACAAATTCCTAGGAAAATATCAATTACTTAAAATAACTGCAAAAGAGGGAAAATGAACAGAAGTGGAAAACTAGAAAAATTTGAGAAATACAAAAGTTCAAATTCAAAAACCAAACTCAGATGATTTTACAATTATTTGCATATCACTGAGGAACTGATTATTCTAGTGTTAGAAAACATGGAAGTTCTAAAATATTTTATACATTATTTAAGGGATATCAATTTTTGATCCAGTAATTCCCATTTTAATAATTTATATGATTATATATGTACCTATGTGCAAAGACAGGTAAAATGGATGATTTTGTATAATTGCTATTAATAAAAGCAAATTGATAGACTGAACATGTTATATACTTTACAGCTGTTATAAAGTGATTTGTTTTCATTGCTAATGGAAATATATCTCTAAAAAGCATTTTAAGTAAAAATGTTAAAATGTACTGTCTTCGTATATTCATTGCACAAATTGTCCTTGGTATAAATAAAATCAGATATATGTATATAAAGATTAACATTACTGAGTTGATTCATAAGTGCCTGTTCCTTAAATTTTTACCACTGGAAGGATTGATAAACTGGGAATTTATGGGAAACTTATTTTCTTGGTTTTTTACACTTTAAAATTTTATAATAGCATAAATATATATATGTTTCAATTTCTTGTGTGAACTCCATGAAAACTATAGAGGTAAAAGATAGTTGAGTGCATTTGTTTCTTCCACAGCAAGAATTTCAGGTTTCATTATAAACACCTTAAATGAAGGAGGGTGCTAACCTAAAGAGATGTTTTATTCACTATTTCATTTGGCAGTGGTAAGTCATCTTTAGAATGTCATTTGGAAAACAACATTTTCAGACCTATAATCCAAGAAATGAAATCTTGGCTCTCCTTTCTGAGTATCACAAATTATACATCAAGGACCTACTGAGAACCTGTATGAACTGTTCTGTTAGCTTTAAATTTTTAAGTATGCCAAAACTTTGCTAGAGGTATCCTTGGATTACTCATTACCTTACAAGCCTAAATTTAAAATTTGGCACCATTTTTTAATGCAGTAATTCACCTGTTTGTGCTACTGAATGATTTTCTAGTGTGGGCAAGGGAATCACTGATAGTGTAGAATTGTTATCCAAGGGTGTGCTAGAGAAGGCAAAGCAGGGGAATGTGTAGGATTACTCACTCATATAAAATTGATGTTCTGGTTTCTACACTTCATAGTAGGTGTGGAAATGTTTCCATGTCCATATACATAATCAAATTTCCTGTTTTTAACTGCTATAAAGTATTCTATAAGATTAATGGATACAGTTTATATGGCAATTTCCCTCAACATTTATATTGTTACTAATTTTAAAATCACAAATGTCCCTGTGCTGTATCCTTCTGTGTGCTCTTTTTCTCTTTACATATAATCAAGCATTACTCTAGGTTAAGTCCTCAGAGAAGATGACTTCTAGTCCCAGAGTGCATGCATTTCAGTTTTTTGGTTCTTCCACAAGACTGGTTGTCCCACTGTGAAACTAGGACAAATGGAACTCAGAAGAGCCAAAATGAGGTCTGGGGGCATAAAAACCAGGAGAGGGAGGGAGGGAAGATGCTTCTGTTACTGGAAGAATCATCTAATGAATCTTAGCTTGGATGGTGGAGCCCAAACCTCAGCAGTGCCGACGACTCTTTGGTAAGCATCCTCCGTAGATGGTTGGTTCTAGAGCTCACGAAATGACCATCTAGTGCTAGCCAGTTTGCTTTCTGCTTGACAAGAAATAGCTGGGTTTCAGAAGCACAGAGAAGAGGGAGCTGAGCTAGAAGCTCCGGCTCATCCCGCACGGGAATTGCACTTCCTTCAGCATATCACTGTCCAGCTGGGGGCAGCTATTAAGTGGTGAGAATGCACAAGACCCCAGGAAGGAAACTAAGACTTTAAACAAGGACAGTTCAACCCCTCCCCCCCGCCAGGTAATGTCAATAAGTAGATATAAAATAATCTACATAGTCTACCTAGGGGTTCTACCATGAAAGCAGGTAGTAGGAAAAAAGGATAAAGCTTCTGCTAGTGTTCTGGTCAACATATTACCATAATCAGCAATAAACTATATAATACCTTAGCATAAAATTATCAAGAAAGATAAGCCCCCTCCATGAGGGAAACTTAGTTTCTTTGTTCTTTTCCTCCCTCCATCCATCTCATCTACCCATAGATAGAATCTATCTAATCTATGTATCTGATCTTTCATCTATCTGGTTCATGAAAGCAACTAAATAGGAGCCCCACACATGGGATGCCATGTCTTTTCAATGGATTACATGGAAATAGTTAATATTAGAGATATAACAGGCCAAAATGATCTATTTACAAAGATGGATCCCTACATAAACATTAGCAACTGAAGAAGCCATGAAAATATGCTGCATTAAATATTAAAATTGTCCCTTGATTAGGTTCATTCTCTATGCTAAAAATGCAATGTCTGGAATGAAGTGCAGTGCCGATGGGCACCATGGTCTGATTACAGTTCTTAATAACAAACTAAAGATTATCGATCTTAAAGAAGGGTAATTAATATTGGTCCCATTATTTGGCTGGTGCAGGCTTCTTGTGGCTGTTCTTTCTTGCTAGTGAAAATGAGATAAAAATGAGCCAGTGACCCATGTGGACCTACCATGCTGAACCACTCAAGCATCTCTTAAAAATTATTTCAGATGCAATTTAAACACTCAGAGGCAGATTGCTGGAATATAGAATCCGTGGTTAGCTTGTTCAGTGTAATTTGTAATCGTTTTGAAATGGCAAGTAGCTCTTGTAAACATAAGCTTTTACCTGCAACATGCATCAGGTGATGCCAGTCTCTTTCAAATTACAGTGGTCCCAAAACATCTGCATCGGGGTGTTTGGATGACCAAATTCCCAGTGCTTGAACACATGTGAGTAGCTAGTGGGGTGTCTGCATTGGACAAGTGTCATTTTAAGGTTTCTGTCCTGATAAAACAGCTACTTCTTTTCTCAGGCATAGTAGAATCACATTTTATTGATATTTTAGTTTTAACAATACAGGAAGACAATTTACTCTTTATGCCTTCCTTCTAATTTTCAAAGACTTTCATTCTAATTATAAAGTGAAGACATTTTAAATATGCCAACATATTTTCTGTAGATCTCACATTAAATGAGATTACCTTTTCTGTATCACCACATGGTTAGAAATTGGCTGATAAAAAATGATCAATAGAATCTCTGGTAGCTCAGACATATAAACAGTGAACCATTAGGTGTTCATTTTTTTCAAATGAATTTTTTATTTAAATGCAAATTAAAATACTGTGTGTATATATGTCTGCCTGTCTTTGCAAGTTATTGAGCATCAGGGTCCTAATCTCTTTGTATTGAGGATGATTTTGCTACTTACGTATGGTCTTGACACTGATAAAATGATCCAAGCTATGATTTATAAAGTGCCTGGGATGCTGTTTACAACACAGAAAGGACCATACCATTTTTACCATTTTTGGGGAAATGTGAATCCAGAGTAACTATTCAACGACCTCATGTATGAATGCCAGGTTAGGGAAGCCTGGGATGGCTCTTTCCACTGCACCAAAGCACCATGTTTGTTGGCAGATGATAAACACAACATGGTTGCTGAGGCTGTTATTCACTGAGGAGAGACAGATCACGTAGGGAGATGAGCAGAAAAGGTCCCTTAGGACGGCGTCAAAGAAATCTGACCCAGGGAATACAGAGAAGAGAACTGGGAGAGCCAGAAGGGAGTGTCACACCATAGGGGTGGGATGTGCCTGGTTGGCGGTCCAGAGCTGACAGTGCCCCTTCCGCCATGCCCAATCCCTCCCTCCCTTTCTTTAGCACCTACTCTCTCTTCACCAAGTCTGTTTTCTTCACTCTTATTACTAACTCAAAAACAGCTAGAATTTCTTGTATTTGAGGCAGTAAGTCAGTTCCTGAATTTCCTGTTCATCTTCGCATGCTCATCGATTTCACGTGTGTTTTTATTTTACTGGAACTATAAAAGACCTTCCAAGGTCCTGGTTCTGGTAGCTAACAGGCCATGGTTCATGAACTCTGACTTTCTGTTAGAATGCTGGCAACATTCCTTACCTCCACCCTCACCTGTGCTAGATATTCAGGCACGGCATACCTGGTCCCATCCATAATCATAACTACTTCAGCACTCTTGGGTTTTAATGAGACTGATTAGCTTTTCCTCCCGCTGTGGGGTCTTCCAAGTACTGAAAGATCAAATCATCATTGATGACTTGAAAAAAATTTAGGCTGTGTGTATCCATTTGTTACAAGGCATTCATGGAAATCCATAAACCAGAAAGTTACGCTTTTCAATGAAATTAATTTTTCTTAGCTCCCTAACCACGCTGATTTTAGAGGCACTGTGTGTCCTCTGAAACCTGGCCCTATTTCCTAATTTGTGTGTATGAGTGTGTTTATATACATTTATATATCTATGTATAAATAATTGGTTACAAGTAGAAGGCTAGAAAGAACTTTGGTAGTCTCTGACCATAGCTGTGAAGAAAGGACAGTCATTGGGAGGTGACATATGCCTGGGCCACTTGGCTTGCAATTGTATTATTTTCCATACTTTTCATCTTTTCCCAATAGGTGTTTGAGTGCTGAGTATGAGCTGACTGAATAACATTTCTCTGGCTAATCAGTGCAATCAATTGATCAATATCATTAAAGCATACTTGCTAATTTTTCACAATATTTCACACACATTATCTCATTTGGTTATCATAACCATATTTTGTACTGATGTGGGTCAATTTAATGATTCCCATATGTGGTACCTGATATGCCTTCCCACAAATTTTTATAAAACACCCTAGAAAATACAAGTAAAAAATCCATATAGCTACAAAATGTAGGTACAACTTACTTATATATGAAATTCAATAAGAAATATGTAAAGAGAGATTATATATATATATTACTCATTACAATCTCCTTGGGGAAATACCTGTTTTGGAGTTAGGTAGGCATATAAAAATATGGATGGATGTCTATGGAAGCCATTGTGTGTGTGTATATACATTCATGCATGTACACTTCTATATGTAAAGATAAAACTTTGAAATGATGCCAAGTAAAAAGTAGCACGGTGTCTACTCTGATGGCTACATTAGTGAACCACTCATTTATGATAAATAAAGTTAGGATTTAGAAAGTGAATGATGTTTTCTAGGGACAACCATGATATTAAAATATTTTTTCTTAAAATTAAATCAATAAAAATATATTTTGGAATAATAATGGAAAAAACAATGGTAGACATTGGCTTTAGCAGCTTTGTATGGACAGAAGAATGTGAGAGGGAAGAGGATGTGGCTCAAGCAACTGGGCCCCTTTGTAGCATATAGGAGGCCCAGGGTTTGATTCTTGGTTCTCCTGGTGAAAGGCAAGGTGGCCTGCATGGCGAGCTTGCCCATGCGGAGAGCTGGCGCAGTAAGATGACACAACCGAGAGAGACAATAAGAGACATAGCAGACCAGGGAGCCGAGGTGGCGCAAGAGATTGAGAGCCTCTCCCTACACCGGAAGGTCCCAGGATTGTTTCCCGGTGCTGCCTAAAGAGAAGACAAGCAGACACAGAAGAACACACAGCGAATGGACACAGCTAGTGCAAAACAGTGGGGACGGGGGTGGGATAAATTTTTTTTTTTTTTTTTAAAGATGATTGTGAGAGGTCCTATCAGCAAAGTTATTCGTGGGTGAGTTACAGAGTTACAGGCTTTTATCAGATGCTGTGATGTGCTGCTAAGAGCCCTCTTCCAGACAGAGGTATTCCTTTTGCCCTGGAATTGCTCTCAAGAGAAGGAAGCCACCTTCCCTAAGCTCTCTGTACTCGTGAGAACGGGACAAAGCTAGGTGTGGGTGTGGGGAAAAAGCCTGACCTTCTGGCATCTCCCAAGAGCCAGCCTGGCTCCAGAGTGCCCCAAGGGGTTGGCTTGGGGCTCTGCTGCTTTGGCATTCATCTCCCTCTGCCCAGGTCAGTCTCCCTCCATTCCTCACCTGGGTTGTTCAGGAAAGGCCTCCCTAGCCCACTGGCTGCATTTCAGACTCCTCCTTGGTGTCTGTTTCCCAGGAAACCTGAGTACCACAAGGCTACTCTAATTACTTATTATTCTAAAAGGCTTTCCTTTTTATTAGAACTCTTTTTACCTTCCACTGACTGAAACACATTTTTAATTGCCAGCTTTAGTTTTCTAGAAGAGAAAGAATCAGGGACCATTTCAGAGCTGAAATATGAGGAGAAAATACAGTTTTTGATTCTGTTATTTCCCATGTGTATGTGTAAATATAACATTTTCACATATATAAACAAATGTAGATCATAACTAAAAGTGAAGTGTCTTATGCAAATGGTATCTCTAGATTTTGAAATAAGTATGCATCAATATATACACATTACATGAATACCTGGGCTTGCATTTTCACTCCCTCCCTGCTGAGAAGTTATAAAAATGATTTTAAGTTCAATGGCATTTGATGGAAATCCTCCGAACATATATTGTATAAATTGCATTGGTAGGAATGAAATTCCAACAATCTTAATCAATTTGAACTTGATGGGCTTAAACCCCAAGTTTAGTAAATTCAACATATTAAAGCAATGCTGCTCAAAATATCTTCAGATACTAATAACTTTTACTTGGAAAAAAATTCCGTATTTTGTGATTAAATAAGTGTGGGAAGCTCTGGTGAAGCAAAGATTGTCAGCATGTTTATTTACTCTCAAGTTTCTAGAGTTATTGCCCCATATATGTCGTTACTCTCCAAGGGGGTGATTTGCAGGATGGTTCCCCCAAGCATATTTGTCCTTGAGACCATATTTTCCCCATGATACACCTTCTGAGACCAACTTCTGTGGGGCACATTTTGGAAAGTGTTGCATTGTACTTTCCTTTGTGCATTTCACGACACCAGCTCAACAAATGCGGATGCTCCTATCTCGGTTTGGTTTGTTGGCCGTGAAATAGCACATCTGTACAAAAATAAATGTGACATTCTGTCTTGGTTTGCCAGGCTGCTATGACAAATCCCACACACTGGGTTGACTGTAAGAACAGGAATTCATCCCTTCACAGTTCTGGAGGACAGAAGTCCAACATCAAGACATTGGCAGGGCTGGCTTTCCACCAGAGTCTGTAGGGTCAGGCAATCCTTTATCACGTGGCCGTCTCTCTCTCCTTGGGTCCACTCCTCTGCTTTCTGCTAACCTTTGTCTTCTACTGACTATAGGTCAAAGACAAAGTTCTCCCTTGTAAGGATGCCAGTCATATGGCTTAAGATTTGCCCTGATTCAATTTGACCTCTTCTAAATAGGACTTTGGAAGACGCTATTCATAAATGAGTTCACGTCTTCACTAATAACCTCTTCCAAGATCCCATGACCTGGTGTAGGGCTTGAACTTTGTGTCTTTTGAGGGGCCTTGCTCAACCCCTACCACAATCTACAAGAACCCTAGAGAGATGAATTGGAAAAGGCACTCATCATCAGCTATCACCGTTCTCTAAGTGGTGGTTGAGCACAATTTTTTGGCCCTCATGTGATGCGGCTTTACGCATCCCCAGAAGAGGATTTCCCACACTTGCTCTGCTTCCAAAAGCTTTCCTCATCAATGGTCTCACGCCTGTTTCCCTGCAGCCAGGCTGATATGCAAGGGAACTGTGCTTCCCTGCCTCTGGAACATAATTGGTTGGGAAGGTAACCAAGGAGTGGGATATGAACTGTTTATCAAGCTCTCTGCAAATCAAAGGCAAATGAAATCCATATTGCCCTTAGGAATTAGTAGCTGCTCACTTGTGGATGCAGAACATATCCAAAGTTCATAATTAGTCAAAAGGGGAATCAGCAATAAGGAGCAATTTTGCAGTACGACACTAAAAGAAAATCAAATGTGTGTAAGAAAATCAAATATGGGTAACATAAATTATCTCATTTGTACTGATCAGAAACAGAATTGGAATAAGTATGCATAATTGATGTACTGGGAACCATTTGCATTACACATGGTTTGTGAGGACAAATTTAGACTTTTATTGAAGGCTTCTAAAGATGCATACTTTTTCTGATTAATCTGAACTTCTATACCTGAAATTAGTCTAATCAAGGTAAAATCATCTTGGTATAGTAAATATAAATGCCTTATCTTCTAATTTCACCTGTAATCATATCCTTGCCTGCTTGCTGATATGAAGTTAATCAAATTGAAAAATCTACAAGTGCTTATGTTCCTTATAAATGTTAAAAATGTGTAATTTTACCTGATTTATTTCAGAAATGTCCCACACATCTATTTCTTGATGGATAACATGCATCGTTATTTTCCTTGCGTTATAAATACCTTCCATTTTTATATCCACCATACTTCACATTTTGTGTATCCAAAAAAAATGGTAATTACTCATGAAAGAATATGGAGTACAGTGTTGTAGAGGATTAAAATACAAGAACATAAACATAACGTGACCACATTTTGGAACTAAATTTCTAAATGAATTTAGTGTTAAATATATATATATAAATAATGTATAGGATAACTGCTGGTAAAATGATCTGTAAATAATGTCTGGTCTGTAGCTATTTTGTAAATAGGATCTCTTAGCTTTGAATCTCAAATTTTGAGTGAGGAATTACAATATCATATGACTGGTTATTATTTGTAGCAGTTTATAACACAATTTCAATTTATTTCCAGGAAATAAGATAAATGTATTTGCATATAAAACATTTTTTTTTCATGAGCTAGAAAACATATAAAGTAGTGTTTGTTCATATAATTAACTTGAAGAATAAATAAAAAATATTTTAAAAATTTAAACCCAATCCTATAGAGCTTCACTGTGATATATATGTAAATATACTTGGGTTATTTTCATTTTATAAGCATAGCATATGATCCATAGTTACAGCCATAATTATTACATTATTCTCTGAAGTATTTTAGAATAGTTGATGGATGATAGTATTTTTCACGCATAATAACAACTGCAGCTTTTTAGAGAACTGGTTTCCTGGGGCCATGTTGTATCTTTGATATCTGACTTGTAGTGCAATTTTTACGTTCTCTTTTCCCCGATATAGTCCCTGCCATTTTATAAATGTACAAAGCTATCTAATAATCCCTTTGACTCTACATTATCTTGTTCATTCTCTCTTCCTCATCCCTTTTGACATTTTTTCTTCCTCTCTCCCTCCTAATTCTCTCTCCTAAGACTCTTGAAACTTTAAATTGGAGTCAGTCTAGTTTTTGATAAAGGTGAACACATGCACTCTGCTAAAAATAGTGAACAAGTTATTTAAAAAGCTCGCACCTCCGTCAGTGTTCTTGGTATGTAAATGTACTGATTTCTGAAATTTTCTTCTACTGTTTCCTTCACTATCTCAGTATCACTTAATAAGATGCTTTCACCAATAGCTAGAGTTCAAGCCAAGCATGTTGCTGTCCTGATGTGCTTGATGAAAAGTTGGATCATGTCTTTGATTCCTCTTGCTGTTTCCTCTACTCAATTATAATGATATCACTCCTTTAGGTCCCTTTCTTTGTTACATTTGTCACATATAATATGAATAGAATTAAGTAACATTATTAGACATGTATATTTAGTTGCATCAACTAGTGACCATATCTTCTAATTTCTGGTCCTGTCAGCTCTTCTTTCCCTTGTACCTCTTATATAATATATGAGAGCCTAGGAAGGACATATATTTTAATTAAAAGGAAAAAAAATGTGAAATGTCTTTTGTGATTTAAACATGGTCAGAAATGTGGAAATATGCTTTGAGAAGCAATAGTGTGCTTGAAGTAGCTTCTTGCTCAAGCTGTTACTTTTTATCAGATACTATGCTTTCTTAACCAGCTGACACACTCATTGAAAACTCAAAGCCATTCAGGAGAACTGTGCTCAAATATGCTGTGCCTTATCTCCAATATCCTAAGCAAATATTTCTCTTTATCTTTTTCCCCCCATGAAATTACCACTAGACATTCAGACATATTCTGAACCTCAGCATTGTGGATTTAATTCATTCTCGTTCTCTTTATATCTACTTTATTAATTCTTAAAAATAGTTATTGCTCTTTTTTATATTCCCCAATTTTCCTAATATTTTGATAGCATACCAGGGTTTCAGTAATCTTAAAAGAACCTGGGGAAAGGTATTTATCTTAAAATAGCTCTAACTGATGGATCTGGGTTGCTGACTGACTGATTTTTTTTTAACAAGTCAATTTTATTGAGAAAGATTAATAAAGCATAAATCTATCCATAGTGTACAACCAGTGGTATTCGGTATAATCACGTAGCTATGCATTCGTCACTTCAATCTTTTTAGAGCATTTTCATGATTCCAATAATAAAAACAAAAAACAAAACTCATCACCTCTCAATCTGTTTCTTGCTGTACATACCTGCAATCGTTTCCTTCTCTCTCGTTTATTTGCATTTATGATTTGTAAAAAGTCTTATATATGTCATATCACCCATTTTTGTAGTTTATGAGGTTTCACTATGATATACAGTCCCATGTTAGTTTTTAGCTTTCCTTCTAGTACTATACATGTCCTTAGACTTTCCCTTTCAACCACTGCCATACCCATATAATAGCTCTGCTAGTTACAAACACTATGATGTGCTTTCACCATTTCTATTCATTTCCAAACATTTACAAACAACCTTCATACCAATTCTGCACAGATTAACCCTCAGCTTTTCTTTCTCTATCCTCAATCTATTTTCTGGTGACTTGTATTCTAATGATTAACTTCATGAGTTTACACGTCTACTTAGTTCATAATAGGGCAATCACACAGTATTTGTCCATTTGTGCCTGGCTTGCTTCACGCAACATAATGTCCTCCAGGTTCATCCATGTTGTCATATGCATCATGACTTTATTTCCTCTTACAGCTGCATAATATTGCATTGCATGTATACACCACAGTTTATCCATTCATCGGTTGATGGGCACCTGGGTTGTTTCCAACTTTTGGCAAATGTGAATAATGCCGCTGTGAACATCAGTGTGCAGATGTCTGTCTGTGTCACTGTTCTCGGTTCTTCTGGGTATTATATCTAGCAATGGTGTTGCCAGGTCCCATGGCAAGTCTATAGTCAACTTCCTTAGGAACTGCCAAACAGTCCTCCACAGTGGCTGTACCATTCTACATTCCCACCAATAGTGAATAAGCATTCCTATCTCTCCACATCCTCTCCAACATGTACAGTTTTCTGACTTTTTGATAGCCAGTCTAATAGGTGTGAAATGATCTCATTGTAGTTTGTGTGTGATTATGAAAATATATTATGCAAATTGTTCCAGGCACAGTAAAATTTGAGTTTACTAGTATACAGAACATTTTGTTAATGGAACTGATAACAATTTTGTCATGCATTTTTCATTATAGTTCTTTTGCCCCTCTCCCAACCCCTTTACTTTCCTACAAGTGACACTTTGTCTTTTTCCCCTTAAGTCTCTCTCTTATTTTGTATACCTCACTAAACATAATATCCTTTGGCTTAAGTGACCATTTTTTGAAGCTTTAGAGTTAGCAAAAAACATTTCACTTTTTCTAAGCTCAATAAAAAGAGTCATAGTCTAACAATGATAAGAATGAAGGCGGTGGTTAAGACTTGAATTTGTCTCATTGTAGTTTTGATTTGCATTTCCCTAATTGCTAGTAATGATGAATATTTTTTCATGTGTTCCTTCGCCATTTGTATTTCTTCTTTGGACAATTGTCTTTTCAATTCTTTTGCCAGTTTTTTAATTGGGTAGTTTGTCTTTTTATTGTTGAGTTGTATGATCTCTTTAGATATCACGGGTATTAAATCCGTATCAGATATATGATTGCCAAATATTTTCTCCCATTGAGTTGGCTGCCTTTTCATCCTTTTGACAGTCTTTTGAGGTGCAAAAGTGTTTCATTTTGAGGAGGTCCCATTTATTTATTTTTTCTTTTGTTGCTTGTGCTTTGGGTGTAAGGTTTAAGAAACTATCGCCGGCCATAAGATCTTCATGTTTTCCTACATTTTCTTCTAGGAGTTTTATGGTTGTCGTGTTTATATTTAGATCTTTGATCCATTTACAGTTAATTGTTTAAGGTGTGAGATAGGGACTCTCTTTTGTGGGGACCCAGGGCGCGCGCCCCCGTGCCCCCGCCCCAAGTCCTCAGCACGTAGCCACCTGTGTGACCTGGACACAAGTTAAAGGTTAATGACCCTCCCCCGAGGGGAGAGAATGTATAGATGTTAAACTATGATCTTCCCAAAGCAGTAAACGTCCTTCCTATGAGCATAGTGAAAACATCACCAGACCCCGTGTGTACCATTCATGTGACCCTAGCAGGAGCTCTGTTCTCATACCCTATGCAATGTCCTTGTTCTGAAGTCCCTTATGGGTCACCCCTCATTTTCTAATCTCATTGCGGACCCCTATCTTTATTTATTCTTCAACTGGTTGCCATCAAAGAATCTCTCCTGTCCATAGGTCCCAATAAAGCTTATGTCTGATTGTCTGCTGAGTGTGTTCTTTGGTTTCGTGGCCCCGCCAACTCATACCCTTCTGGAGTTGGGTTGTAACATCTTTCTTTTGGATATGGCTATCTAGTTCTCCCAGCACCATTTGTTCAATAGACTGTTCTGGCCCAGCTGGGAGGGCTTGACAGCCTTGTCCAAGCTAAGTAATATGCTTTAAAGTCAGGAAGTGAGAGTCCTCCAACTTCATTCTTCTTTTTAAAGACATTTTTGCCTATTCGGGGCTGCTTACCCTTTCAAACAAATTTGATAATTGGCTTTTCCATTTCTGCAAAAAAAAAAAAAAAAAAACTGTTGGGAATTTTATTGGGATTGTATTGAATCTACAAATCAGTCTGAGTATGAGTAGAACTGACATCTTACCGATATTTAGTCTTCCAATTCACGAACACACATTGTCCTTCCATTTAAGTCTTCTTCTGTTTCTTTTAGCAATGTTTTATAGTTTTATGAATACAGGTCCTCGATGTCCTTGGTTAAGTTTATTCCTAAATATTTCTCTGTTAGTCACTATTTTAAATGAATATTTTTTTCTGATTTCCTCTTCAGATTTCATATCAGTATTGTATAGAAATGCTACTGATTTTTCCATATTAATCTTGTATCTCGCCACTTTGCTGAATGTCTTAACTGAATCCAAAACTTGAATTTTCCCAGCATAAACTCAATCTAGTAATTTTGTATTAATTTGCATTTCAAAATATACATTTTAGCTAGCAAATGCCAATATTTAACTTACTGATTTTCTTGTGTTTCAGAATTTTACGTTATTGTTAATTATAGGCAAGCACGTGAGGGCTATCATGAGTTTAAGTAGAAAACACCTGATCTACTTTCCTTGAACTCAGCAGATACCTATAGATATTTTAATCAGTATACATATTTTTGGGCAGAAAGTAAAAAATGAAGAGCTTGGTGAATGTTTAAATAGTATTAAAAAAAAAATCTTAGCTGAACAATCTTCTAGTTTCCATGAGTACCTAAAACTGATGGAAAATTATATATATAGTGTCATTCTTCTCTTTCATTGCTTAACAATAAACATTTGCATTATCCCTTTGGAACATAAACATACATACTTTTTCCTGTTTTTGTTCATTATACTCCCATTTAAAGAAATAATGGAGAGTTTCAATATTTTAAAATCAGAAAAAATGGAGAATATTTAAGAGTATTTACTCAGTTATTGAACCAGGAAATGAAATATTCAAAAGCAGCTTTCTTAGTAACCTTTACTTTTTCATTCTGGGAAGATAGATTCATTAAAAAGCATGGCGTTTTACTGGAAAGTATGACATTTAGAAACAAGTAGAACTCAGTTCAAAAATTAGCATGGATAATTATAAGAGGAAGCTGGAATTGATAAGAGAACATTCATTAATTACCTGGAGGAAGAGGGGGAGGGGGAGACTCTAAAAGGTGATATCATGTTTCAATGTCGTTGTTTTTTAATCAGATTTTTGTTCCCTTCTCTATTCCCAGTCTCTAAAAATATTTTTTAAATGGCTTCACTAAGGTAAAACTGAAAATTAGACTCCAGGGTGGGGAATGCAAGCAAGCTAAAATTTGAAGTATCAGGCATATAGATTTCTCTCTTTATTACTTTGCTGATTGGTTGGTTCTCTCTTTATTAGTAACCTTGGAAGAGAATATTCACCCTGGACTTAATAAATTACATAAGAGAGTCTTCCAGGGTCTTTTATACTGGACATTGAAGAACTCTGATTTCTGTATTTCTGCTGTAAGGACTATAGAGCCTCGAAGCATTTTTATATTTAACTTTTGAATTGCATTCCCCAGAGTCCATTTACATAACACTTAACAGAAGGAGCTAAACTGTGGGAGATGGCCAAATGAACTCTGACAGAGTTCCATTTGCTCTTAGACTGGGCAAGCAGCTAATGAGGGGGAAAAAGTGAAACTGAAAGGAAACATTTGCTAATGGACAGTAGAATGCTTTTCAATGGGCTCTTTTGTAATTAAATGTCTTTGGTTTGTTAGAGTGCTAAGGAGGTAGAAGGTTTGACCTCTGAATGGATCACTTAGCCTTACACTAGAAAATATTTATTCAATTCCAAAGTGTAAGGAGAAAAGACAGAATTTCCTGACACATGCTGAGACCAGACTCCAACAAATTAGTGTCAAAACACAAAATGTTCACAGTTCATAAACTTGTGAAAACAATGTTGCTGATTTACTTACAGATAATTAATTACGGGGTTATACATTTCGACTGATTGTTCCAAGGGGTTTTCTGAACTCTTAAAGCTTAGTTTGATTTGTCTTGGACTCTGAACCAAGCACGTTTTCCTTTATGTAGGCTTTTCTCAGTAAGTCCCCACCATGAGTCATTTAAAATTTTGTGATGAGCACTTGGAAAAGAGTATTTATTCACTGTAGACATTTTAACTCCTGGAGGCTACCCTTTAGTCAGGACACACAAGATGTGAGCAGCCTGGCAAATTCTAATGGTTGAATTAATACTTGGCACCTGCTGACTCTACAAGGTAAGGAAAAACTCATCAGAAAAGAAAGATTTTCATGATTTTAATGATCATGGCTCCCATGTTTTTTTTTTTTTTTTTTTTTTTTGGTCCGTTCTTTTGTTTTTAGTGAGATTATCTGAAGAAGGTTCCATGGTTCAAGGAAAGCATAGTGTGTCACTTCTCTAGTCTCCTACCATTATTTATAAAACATTAGAAAAATATTTTTCAAAGTGCTTTCTCAAACTTACGTCCAGCACCGTGCTTAATATGAAATCATGAGGAACATTCCATTCAAATCAAACACATGAACATGATGCCCCCATCACCAGTTTTATCAACATTTCTTTTAACATGCAAGAGAATGCACATGGGAAAATTGAATGCATCATGCTATTATTGGAAAGGTAAAATAAATGTATTATTTATAGGTGCTAGAGATGTCTGTTTAAAAGGAACAAAAGAATAAATGAAAAACAATTGGATTAATGAGATTTACAGTTGCAGATTTAAGACAAAATATCAATATACAAATATGTATGACCTACATGAAGAGAACACAAAGTTCTGCTCATGGATATAGAAAACAAGTGTTTTTACGTGCATGTTTTACATTAAACATTTGCTTAAGTATAATCTGAATTTTAAATGTAATAGAATAGTACTATATAATCATGAACATACAGGATCAATTACAAAAATATCCAAAACTTTGGAAGTTTTCTCAGTTATTCTGCGCAATGCAAATAGCACCTTCATTTAAATATGATCAGAATGTAACTTCTGATTTTGACCATATGTGAGTAGCTGGTGGTCGAACTACCCTCCAGGTATAAAAAACTAGGAAACTGGAAAAAATATATAAACAGCCATTTTTGAGTGTGGACAGCAGTAGCACACAGCTTGCGTCATGGAGAAAAGCATATTGATCCATATCTTCGCCCTGATCATCTTCCTGAACTGGCACACAGGAACATTTAGCTCAACGGACAGGAGAGTTTGATCTGTTGGGGAAATAGTGATCAGGTTTTGGGATTGTTAAGGTAGCTGGAATCCACAGAACAGACTTCAAAAGGGAGACCCCACAGGACTTTACCCAAATCCTGAAACAACATGAGGTCCTGAAATGGGACACTTCATTTAGAGAGAAACTCAGCACCCAGACAATGTGATTTGGATAGGAACCTTTATTTCCGGCCGGCCGGGGCCCCCTCCAGCAGTTTGGAGAGAAGCGACCCCGGCTTCTCGCGGTGGGTTTTTATAGGGAATTTCTGCAGGGTCAGCATGATTAAGCAACTTTTCTCGTGCTCAGATACCAGATTAGTTAAAACAAAGCATCAATTTTCTCGCGCCAGAAAGGGTAATGGGCAGTTTCAATTGTACACTTCAAATGCATATCTCTTTTATCCATATCCAGCAGA
>JAQZBX010012226.1:0-41534 GCA_029593785.1 Cabassous unicinctus | reverse complement strand
TTTCCAGGTACTGGGGCTGAGGATCGAACCCCAGACCTTGTATGTGGGAAGCTGGTGCTCAACCACTGAGCCACATCGGCTCCCCTGAGTTGGTTTTTTTGTTTGCTTGCTTCTTGTTGTTTTTTTGTTTTTAGACGGCACGGGGAACCGAACCTGGACCTCCCATGTGGAAAGCAGGTGCTCAACCAGTTGAGCCAAATCCACTCCATAGCTACACATTTTCATGGTCTCATTTCTTGGGAACCTGTGGAAGGTTGATATGATGGGAAGTTTGGCCTGACAACTGGGCCTCCAAGCACCTGTGTGACCTTACAAAAGTAGCTACCCTCTGGTTCCAGCTATCAAGTGAGGAAATTAGACCATGTGATTTCCAAGAACCTTTTTTGAGCTCTTCTGTTCAGTAAGAAACTCTGTGTCACTCAGTGAAAGGTATCCCTGTACGTTATAAAGGAATGGGCTTAAACCACACACAGGAGATGATGTGCTACATGCATTAGCCATTACTCCTCTGATAATTCTTTTCTTTGCTACATAAGCTGCACGTTTCTTTAACTCTGTTACTTATAGATACACTATTATCACATTAATTACAGCTTTTCTCTTGATAATTTTTAAAATTAGAAATCAGTTTGCTTAATAAGTAAATAAATCTCACAGCTTGCCCTGTTTTCAGACGTTTTCATACTATGACACATTGTTCATACTATGATACACTGTTCTTTTAAAAACATTTTGTAAGTGTTGAATGACCAAGTCATTAAACAGTTTTCCTGTTGTCCAGCCTTCTTTTTCCAAGTCATCTGCACAACAGATGAAGGAAGTGTTAAGACGCCTTTGATCCAATATGATACCTCTACTGGACTGGGTAAGCATTTAACTCATATTATATTTAGTGTAGCACCTACTCATTTTCCTGGAAAAAAAAAAAAAAAGTATGTTCCTTATGTTTTGGTTTGCCAAAGGGCTGCTGATGCAAAGTACCAGAGATGTGTTGGCTTTATGAAGGGGATTTATTTGGGGTAAAAGCTTACAGTTCCAAGGCTATGAAAAGTCCAACTCAAGGCTTTCTCACCAAAGTCAGCTGCCACGTGTTGAAGCAAGATGGCAGGCAATCTCTGCCTGGTCTCTGCTTTCCCCTCAGGTCTTCCTCTCTCAGGCTTAGCTGCTCCGCTTCCCGATTTCAGCTGCAAGCTAGCATAGGGGGCCCAGCCTCTTTGGGGCTTCATGTTTAAGTGATTCTTTGGTCCTCCCTGTACTGGCATAGGGCTTGTTTCTTTCTGGGCCTCCCTTAACAGTCTTCCCAATTTCAGCTGTAAAATATCAGGCAAATGGCTCATCTCTCCCAGGGGCCCTGGCTATTTGAGACTTCTCCTTTTTGTCACATGGCAGGATCAAAAAATGATAGAGCTCTCTCTTCCTGTGTCTGAGCGAGTGTCCATTTATATCAGACCTAGCAAGGGGACGGAGATACAACCTGAGTCCCACCTCACTGATGTAGTCCAATAAAAAGCCCTACGGCTATCTTAACAGGTAATCTAATCAAAGGTCCCTCAGCTGAATTTAATGTAATCAAAGAGTATCACACCCAAAAGAATAGATTAGTTTATAAACATAATCTTTCTCTTTTTGAAATTCATAAAATAATCTCAAACTGCCACACCTTTAAACATATTTGTACTAATATGTTAGCATAGACTATGTAGAAGGAATTATGTTAGATGTAAGAATGTTTTTAAGTCCTCTTGGAACTTACTTAGATGAAGAGTTAGGATGTACTCTTAAAATACCAAATCATTGAATTGCAGATGTGGAAAACACCAGAGAGATTTGACTAAACTACTATCCTAATCACAAACCCTGTCACCCTGTCAATAAATAGCTGTATGACTTCCTATACCCAACGTCACCCCACTTGCCCCCAAAAAAAGATTTATGGAGAAGTCAGAGGAAAGAGAAATCAGAGAAGAAAGAAAATACTCTAATTCCAATCTGTGTTAATGATAACATGATATCCTGGATTCAGAGCTTGAAATGGTAAATTTGGATATTGCCTACCTTGTGCCCTGCAGAAAAGGGCATGATTGTTAATAGCAAGTAATTTAACTGAAGAAATGAAAGTGTAATTTTTAAAAAACATCTTTTAAATTGAGTTCTACACATAATCTTGAAGTCTAAGATATGTTGTACTTTACAATAGCAAAGGGAAAGTTGGAGAAACATCAAAACTTTTCCATTAGAACAGAATTGGGACCAATACCCTAGTTTAAATTCCAGAAATTAATGTTATATCAAATTTGTATGCAAACCTATTGGTTTAGAAATATAAGAATGTCCAAACATTCTGAAGCACGGGTGAGGATACATTTTGTTATCAAGCATAGTTCCAATCTGTAAAAATAATAAACTATTTTCTGTCATTCCAAACTCTACACGTCTGGACACCATGTAAAATTTCTTACAGCACCTAGTGCAATTCCTCCCACCTAGACTGTCTCACTTTATTTAACAGCAGCTGTGGGAGAGAGCAGCCCTTGTTAGGCATTCCCTTAGCAACTCCCGTGTTTCCTCAGGTGGACCAATAGCGGCCTGAAGGACACAGTAACTTACCCAGGAATGCTCAGCAAGCTGGTGGCCAAGTCTAGAACTTGAGCATGGTCCCATTGGTTCTCAAATGTACATGTGCCTTAGGATCACCTCAATGTGCTTGTTTCCAAGGCCTCCAGAGGAGATTCAGATTCAGGAGACCCCAGGATTCTGCTCTTTAAGCAAATTCTGCCCAGTAATTCTAATGCACATGGCTCAGGACCATGCTTCTGGCAATGTCACATAACCTAGATTGTTCCACCTTCAGATTCCCACCAGTGGGGTCACCTTGATCAATGGGAAGCATGTGTTTTCTTGAGGCAGGCAAAAAATAGAAAGGGATTTTCTCTGACACCAGTTCTGGAGTTGAGTTTAGCTTTGGGACTGAACTGAGAGCTAGTCACAGGAGTTCCATACCTTGAGCCTGAACCTCCCCACTTGATGCATAAGTGGAGTCCCTTAAAGTGAAAGGGTACTTTGGAAAAAAAAAAAAAAAAGGGAAGTATATTAGTCAGCCAAAGGGGTGCTGATGCAAAGTACCAGAAATCTGTTGGCTTTTATAAAGGGTATTTATTTGGGGTAGAAGCTTACAGTTACTAGGCCATAAAGCGTAGGTTACTTCCCTCACCAAAGTCTATTGCCACGTGTTGGAGCACGATGGCTGCCGATGTCTGCAAGAGTTCAGGCTTTCTGGGGCTTGCCTTTCTCTGGCTCAGCTGCTCTGCTCACTCCACAAGGCCAGCTGTAGACTATCAGGCAAATGGTTCATCTCTCTTCCCAGGGCCTCTGCCATGTCTAATCGAGCCTTCTCTCTGTTCCTCTGTGTGCTTATTTCCTGGGCTCCAGCATTAAAACTCCAACTAACTCCTCTGCTCTGAGGGGACTCAACATCCTACTAACATGGCCCAATCAAAGCCTTAATCATAATTTAATCAAGTAAAAGTGAAACCTCTGAGTCCAATACAATATAATATGCCCAGAGGAACAGACTAGTTCACAAACATGATCCAATATCTATTTTTGGAATTCATAAAAATTATCAAACTGCTACAGGAAGGAATACAGAGACACCACCCAGATCTCAAATTGAGGTTTCCAGTATTGAGGCTCATGTTTGGAGGCTGGACTCTTGGGGCAGAGGGAACACTGAGGACTGTGAGACGTTATGGCAAATTTTGAGGTTTATTGCTCAACTGTAATATCCATAGTCAGTTTCAATTTTTATGATATAATTTTTAAAACATTCCTGTTCCCTTGCCTGAAGGCAGCCTCCAAGCAGGAAAGTCACACAGACCTCACTTGCCTCTGACAGCTCTGAGAGCTATTTCCCTTTTGAGGCTTCCCTCAGGCAGGCTGCTCCCCATTCCCCCCCCCCCATGTCCTCCTTATCAAGGGGCCCACTGGGCACATCAGATCAGTTTCTGGAGTCATGGTCTTGTATTACACACAGAGGAAATTCAACTCTTTTAGTATATATCCAAAGTTTGCATGTTTTTAACAAACCAACAAACATTGGTTCCTAATTAGAGGAATTCTAACCTATGAAGCTACATCAGAGCTTTGATTCCAACCTCTCATTTTAGAGATTGGGAAGCAGAAACCCAGAGAACCATTGGGACTTTTTAACCAAAGAGTGAGGCTAACAAAGAGCTGGTCATAAGCAGAGCTAAAATCCCTCCTCTCATGGAGTTCAAAATTTAGTTTTTACTCACTTTCTCTCCTCTCTTAAATACTCTCATCCCAATTCTTAGCTCTTGCCTGTTAATCCTTCCCCTGAGAACCTGGGTATGAAGAGTCAGGCCACACGGTCATTTAGGTGCAGAAAAAGGGGAAGTTTGCTCAGTGAGTGAGTAGCCACATGCAACTGTGTCTGTATGGGTCCTTCTGGCCCTCGGCTTGGAAGAGCAGCTCTCTGGCTCACAGCTGCCCACCCGCCTGTGTGGTGGCCATGTGGGATCCCCAGGCTTCCTGAGCTAGGCCCAGCAAGCGGCCACGCTGGAGATGACCTCTGAGACCCTCTCCTGCTCAGTCTGCCTACCCAGTGTACGGTTCCACTCCTTCTGCTGTAATGCACTGACCCTGTAAGACTTTCTTCTGCCTGTCCCAGCTCATTTCAGCTCTCCCCACATCCACAATTTGATAGATAATCCTGCTCTTGCTCATCCTTCACCCCAGGAAAGCTCTTAGCCACGGGGCTTGGCACAGAGCAAGTGCTCATTAAATGTGAGCCACTTTTATTAGCCTCGTCAGCAGAAAATCCCTTCCACTGAACTCTCAACACATGAACAGAAATCAAGGGTAAGTGGTCCCATTGCTAAAGGACGTCTCTCACTTGGAAGCTGTTCCCATGCGTGTGAGAGCAGAGAAGCCAGGGGACAAGAAATATAAAGACAACATGTTAGTAAGCACAGGTATTAATATCACAGTGGAAAACGGGGTGTGATGGCTCAACATCCAGTTTGCACAAAACTTCCCAAGAACAGGGATGTCGCATGATATAAGGGGACATGGATCTCCACAGCATGGTCTATGTACATGTTGGGAGTCTCTGCAGAAGTCAGTGTGGGTCCCAGCTCCGCATGAAAGCCAATTGTTCAAGAGAGGCATTTGCTCCTGGGTGCACAGCAGAAAGTGGGCCGTCCTCCAGATAATTCGGTAACCCCTTTTCAAAATTCCAACCCCTGCTTGTCTTTCCCAGGCCTTGCCAAGGCAGCAGTGATTTCCAATGTAAGAGGCAATGCCAGGAGCATCAGCAAGCTTCTCTACAACCCATGGACCCACTAAGCCATCCCCCCACCCCGAGCCCAAGGGCAAGCAAGCACCGATCGACAAACTGCTTTAATCTTCTTTCTAATTTACTATGAAAGAACAGGGCAGTAGGTCACAGAATTGACTCCTCAAGTAACCTTTCCCTTTTCTTTCCCTGGGTTTTGCAGGCCTGGTACTAACAACTCCTGGAGATAAGAGGAGATCTGGGAGCAAAAGGACGGAGTTCTACCACGAGCTGTGGTTCATAGTGTTAATGGCAATGCTGGGCTTGATCTTGTTGGCCATTTTTCTCTCCCTGATACTACAAAGAAAAATCCACAAAGAACCATATATCCGAGAGAGGCCTCCCCTAGTACCTCTTCAGAAGAGAATGTCTGCATTGAGTGTCTACCCACCGGGGGAAACCCATATGGTACGTCCCAAAAGGCATGGCCCCTTTTCCCCATCACTGGTCTAAAATATTTTTGTTCATTTATTTAAGGGGAAATGTTTCCATATCCATGGTAACAGGTGTTAGATGACAGTTCTGTTTGACTAAGTGTGGGATCAAGGGCGGCTCACTCTAGAACAGTATTCTCAACGTTGGCTGCACATTAGAATCATCTGGGAAACCTAGGCCCCATCCCAGAAATTTGGACTTTGTTGGCTGGGGTGGGACCGAAGCATTGTCCATTTTTTAAACTCTCCAGGTGACTCTAATGTGCAACCAGGGATGAGAATTTCTGCTGTTTAGTCAGAGGATGGTGGAGAAGAAGATTGAAGATTGAAATCCCCTGGTGAATTTGTAGTTGCATTATTGTGTAATTTGAGGGTTTGGATATAAAAAATGGAGATGGGGCAGAAAGGACTGACGTGCTAGTGTCACTCAAGCTGCCCCCTGGCCCTGGCAACCTTTACCACTAAAGACAGATGGCTCCTTAGAGTTCCAGGCCACTCATTCCCAAGACAGGAGGTCAGGCTAAGTTCTAAAGTGAGCGCCACACCTATGGTGGTGCAGGAGGACGTTTTCCAGATGGTGACTGAATTTCGGCTGGGCTCCACTCACCTAGTGGTGCACTGGGTCCTGGGGCTGCGTCTGCCTGAAGGGGGCACTTTTGCTCCAGTTCACACAAAGGTGCTATATGAGCTATTGGCCACCCTGTGCAGCACCAAAATTCAGCACAGAATCTTGGTCAAACTGCTTAGGTTTCAACGCTTAAAAAAAAAAAAGAGAGAGAAAGAAATTAGGGAACGGTAGCTTTGTCAGCCTTCTGGATCTCTTAACTTTTCCAGGACAGAGCAATGAACAGTGGTGAAAACTCTGACAAAGCTGCATCATACCCAGTCCCAGAGGTGTCAGGGCAACGGAGAGCGCAGTTATCCCCCTGGGGGCCATGTTTTGTAGTTGATGCAAGAAGCAGCAATGAGGCAATGACTTGGGGGTGGAGAGGCAGAGAAGACAATGCCCTACATGATCTGGCCCTTGCCTCTCTCTCCTTGCTCCCAACACACCCAGCCTCCTTCCTCCTTGAGCACAGCAAGTAAGATCCTTGCTATTGCTATTCTCTTGGATGGCTCATACCCTAACTTCATTCAGGTGTCTGCACAAATGTCACCTCTTCTATTTAAAGCAGAATTCCCTAGCCCCTTCACCCACTTTTTTTTTCATAGCACTTATCACTACCTGACACCATAGCAGATTTATTTGTCTGACCCCTTGACTAGAATGTAAGTTCCCTGAGGGCAGGGATTGTGTCAGCATTTGCAGTTGTACCCCAACATCCAAGACAGTACCTGGCATATAATAGGCACTCTACAAATATTTGTTGAACAAATGCTTGCTGAGTGGTCAGTTCTAACTATGGGTCATTTGCTCCTGTTCACTGTATAGCCATTAGGAGATTCTCACTGAGGCGCTGATGCTTCCAAGTGTTCCCTCACTGAAGGATAATCTTTCTCCGTGGAGGTCATTCTTTTATTTTTTTATTTTATTTTATTTTATTTTTAAGATTTACTTATTTATTTATTTATCCCCCGCCGTGCTGCTTGTGTTTGCTGTGTCCATTCGCTGTGTGTTTCTTCTGTGTCTGCTTATCTCCCCCTTGCTGTGAGGTCCTGCTGCATCAGCCCACCGCGCCTCGCGGGTCGGCCTGCCCTCACAATGAGGCCCCGGGAAGCGAACCCGGGGCCTTCCACATGGTAAACGGGGGCTCTATCGATTGAGCCACACCCGCTTCCTGCTGTGAGGTCTTGCTGCATCAGCCCACTGCGCTGCGCAGGCAGGCCTGCCCTCACAAGGAGACCCCGGGAAGCGAACCGGGGCCTCCCATATGGTAAATGGGAGCTCTATCGATTGAGCCACACCCGCTTCCCAAGATCATGCTTTTAGACAAAGGATGCACAGCTTCCAGAGGGATATACATGGAAGAGTGAAGAAGGCATGAGAGATCGTTTTAGCTTAGGAGATTAGCTCAATCAACCCTGGATTCTATTGAGTGCATGCAGATTTTGGAAGGAAAATTCCAGAACAGTGCATGAAGAAATTGGAAAGAAAATTCCAGAACACTGTTGAGTACAACTCCTCTATAAATGGGAAATGTGGTTATAGGAATAAACTGGCACCCTATACCAATAGCATCCAGAACTTGTTTCAGTGATATCTTCTGTCCATTGACCAGTTCTCTATCAGCAGGCACCTCTGCATCATAATCATTCATGAGGAAGATACTGTTTTTCTCACTTGGTAACTTAGTGATTCTGGAGCATCCCGTTGCTCAGAGTTTTGATGAGTTCTTTTAAAGCTTTGTTTTGGCCAAGTGAGGCCCATGAACTACCTGCATCGGCATCACTTAGGCACAGGACCTGAATCTCTGAGAAAGAAATCCGAGAATCTGACCATTTTAACCAGCACCTTAGGAAGTCTGATGCACTGGGAAATTTGAGAACAGCCACATATGAATTAAAAATATAACAAAATTCGTGTAAGCTGTGAATACTGTTAGATAACCAATAATAACAGTTGGGGCAGCTGATTCCAGTTTGTAGTCCCGACACAGGGTAAGCTGCCTCTGAACAAAGGAGTCAGCAGGGGCAAGCAGACATAAAATAACTGCAATCTCCTGGACACCCCTCACCACTGAGGCAAAGTGGAGTGGCGCCCACTGACGTACTTTGGCTAAGTGGTCAAGAAAGTGTGAAGCGTGAAGAGGGTTACAGGGGAAGAAATGGTGGGGACTGGCTAGCTGCCAGGTTCTAGGCCCCAAGGACTGGCCTGTCTTCAGTGGTGATGGTGCTACTTTCAGGCCCTGGAGGGACAGCAGAAATGAAATCTGGGGTGTACTGACATGCAGGGCAGTGTTCCCTAAAACCCATTTACCCACAGTTTAATCCTGCCCAGTTAACAAAGTATACTTGCAACATTGTTCTGCTGCTTTTTGAAAAATGTTTTTCTAACTTAACTGTTCTCACAAAACTTGAGAACCCGGGAGCAAATTGGTGAAGGTTATTTAAACTAAAGAGTATAATTTACATTAGCAGAGCAAAATGAAGAGTCGCTGTTGGTGTCCACGAGCTCATCTCCCCAGAATCCAGGGGAAGAATCTGAACAGGCACAAGCTGCATTCACCTGCTCAGTTTCTCAGATTGACTTTCTTTTCTCTTGGGTAGATCATTGCGACCTACTCCTGCCACGTGCACACGTACACACACACACACACACACACACACACACACACACTCCTTTGCCCTCATCTGAGAAGCTCTGGTTTCTGTGTTGCTATAACCCTGTCGCTTTGAGCACCTCATCCAAACCGGCAAAATGATTTCAGGTTCCACTCTGAACAGAGAGAAACAGGGCAGAGGTGCCAGGGAATGAGAGAGGCTTTTGTATTTTATTAATATTGGCAAGGTCACACAGCATACAGTACAGCTAAGTTTAAGTACAGATTTTACTTGTAGCTTAATTACTGGTTTAACGATCCTCTCATTCTCTGCAATACTAAACAAATAATTCAAGTGAAACTCACCTTAGACATTAAGAAATTAGTTTCCACTTGCTATTTGGTTTTAATTGCAAAACCCATTAAATATATATGTATATACATATACATACATACATATATACATATAGATATATATGCATATATATACACACATACATAGATATATTTAGTTTTGCAATTTAAATCACTTGGTGAGTAGAAATTAAACATCTCAGGGTAGTATTAATGAATGGGTATGATTATGATTATGATTGTATTTGGAGAAACACAAAGAAATCATTTAAAACACTGTTCCAAACACTGACTTATGTCCCCTATTTGTTTTCAGTTTGACTCTGTGGCTGATATATCTGATGTGTCAAGCAGTGTCACCCTAAAAAGTTATACCACGCACTTTGAGGTACCTTTGTGTGCTGCATGAATGCATGATCTTTTGCATGGTGTGTGGACTACTCAATGAAAACCTGGAACATTTCTTTGGATCAGCTAAATCAGAACCTTCACATATTTAGAGCAGCTAGATTTTACCTTAAGGCACAGTCTAGATCCTAATCATGGAGTGACTTTCTCTTTTTGATGTTATTATCAGACTTGATTTATGTTGAAGGCTGGAATCCTGGAAGGAGGGGAACAGTATGGAATGAGAAAAAAGGAAGGGAGAAGTGAATTTCCCTACACAAGTGAAAAAATAATAATAATAATTAAGTGAAATACAAGCTGTGCTCACTTGGGCAAACTTGATGGAACATCATTAACCTTGACTGGTCTGGGGAACTGGTCTGCATGGAGAGATTATCCTGTTAATCTGTCCTCCATCCATCTCCCCCCACTGCTTTGCAATGCAGCAAATCCTTGTTCCATAAAGATCAATTACTGGGCACCAGTTCATGGGCTCACTGGGTGTGAAGGAATACTGGCCATCTAACATGACCAGCAGCTTTTTTTTTTTTTTAATTTAATTTTAACTTTATTTTTAAGGAAGTTTTAGACTACAGAAAAGTTACATTGAAAATATAGGGGACTCCCACCATATACCCCAACCCCTTACATTTTCTCCTATTAATAACATCTTATATTGGTGTGGTACATTTGTTACAATTGATCAACAAATATTGAAGCATTGCTACCAACCATGATCTATAGTTTACATTATGGTTTACACTTTGCACCGTACAATTTTGTTTTTACAAAATGTATAATGGCTTGTATCCGCCATTGCAATGTCATGCAGAACAATTCCAGTGTCCCAAAACTGCTCCATCTTATGCCTATTCTTTCCTCTTCCTACCCTCAGAACCTCTGGTAGCCGTTGACTTTCTATCAGTTACAAATTCTTCCATTACTACAATAATAAGTCTCCTTTGGCCCACAGCTGCGTTCCCCCCTTATGTTTGTTCATTCCTCAATCTTGATGACTTTGGGATGGTGATGCCCACTCTATTTCAGACTGAGAGGGGGCTTAGAACTTACGGGGCAGATGGAAGGAACTGTCTTGCTTGCAGTTGTAGGTACTCTGTTTTTTAGGATGGGTGTTGTCCACCATCATCATTTTGTTAGTTGTCCTAAGTCTGATGATGTGGAGAGTAGGTGTTGTCTGCAACTCTGCTGAGATTCAGGGCTCACCGGCAAATGAACAGGACCATTAACTTTTTCTCTCACTTTTACCAAGAAACCAAGGACCACAATGTTATAGGTGAGCTCACAGTCGCTAAGTTCTGTAGGACAGTCTGGAGACAGTGTTCCTTCGTTGACAATGTGAGAAACAGTTTTCAGTTCTATTTTAAGCCCATTTTCTTTGCATGTTAATCACCAACAGCAATTTTCTTTTCAGGGATTATCTGACACCAAAATTCCCCGGTCTGGCACACTTGTGAGTATTCGGAGCAACCAGAGCATGTCTGTACTGCGAATCCCAAGTCAAAGCCAAATCAGCCAAAATTATTCCCAAGAATCTCTCCACCACAGCATCAGCCAGCTCATGGATATTCAAGACAAGAAAGTCTTGATTGATGACTCGCTGTGGGAAACCATCATGGGTCATGATAGTGGATTGGTGAGTTGATTTCCCTCATCCAGAGCAGTTACTAAACATCCCAGGGGAATATTGGTGAAGAGATGACATGAAGCTTCCTGTACCTCACTGAATGCTGCCCATAGCGCTCAATGTATACATCTCAGCCCTTAAACAATTATTTTGTAAGCACTTGTTCACTAGTTGCATTGCTACAATTGTTTGATGCTGAGCAGGGTAACAATTTTTGTCCTGTTCTTCTGGCACACAACAGATTCTCAAAAATAAACATATGAATAAATGAAGAAGCAAACAGGCTATACTCATTAACTCAGGTAAAAGTTGAATGGAACATTACAACTGGCTTAAAAGAAGGCAGAGTACAAGTAACTGTTTAACTAAAAAACAAAACAAACAAAACAAAATGGCACATCACCTTTTTCCTTCTAGTTTATTGTTACAGGAGGATTCTTTTCTTTCAACAGGTGAAAATGGTTCCTTCCCAAGAAACTCTTAGAAAATTACAATAAATAAGGGTGCTACTGTTTGTGAACTTCAACTTTCCTAATTTTTTTTCCAGTGGGTACAAATAATTGACTGTGAAATATAACCTATCTAGCATTTGTTAAGGGCCCTTAGGTGGCTAAGATGCCTAAAATCCTAGAGATTTTACCAACCACCAAACTCTTCATTGTGCCACTACCTAGATGTTTGCTGGAGTACCATACCTTTGGGATAGTTAGATAATAAACACCTGCCAACTAAGAATTTAGCTCCTCCATTTACCGTGCTGAGGTGGAATTACCCACCTCCATTTCTTTCAATCATGCAGCTTTTTAAAACTTTGGGGCATTTTCACTCAACTCTCCCCCAAGTTCTCTTTTCCTTCATGAAATGTTAATTTCCATAAAGTCTTTCTTGACTAATGGCAAGTAGTAAAGCAATTTCCCTGGCTTCAGTTTCCATATCACCATTAAAAGATGAAATATACAGTCCTTCTTGCTTGTTCATAACAATTATGTGTGTGTGTGCATGTATTACACACTTTAAAATCATGGACCTGCTTCGTGTTATGACTATCAAGTTCCATGCATTCCATTTGAAATCTAAAGTTTCTTTATGGCAGGAATGATTATTTTAGGTTGAACATAAGGAAATGTTAATTGATCATTTTAACATGTAACAAGAATTTCACATGGTTCAATATAATAAATACACTGGGGGCTTACATCCATCATTCCACTTGATTTTCACAACTTTTAGGAGGTAAGTACAATTATCATTCCCATCTTTACAGAAGGAACTGAACCTAGAGAAGTTAGTGATTTACCCGAGACAACACGCAGTTAAAACATCATTTTTTTTTCATGGAGTTGGGATTTAAAAAACATCCTCTGACTACAGAGACCCCATTCTTAACTAGCATACTATAGGGACACTTTTTCTTGCTTTTTACAGTACTAGTTAGTAATGGGCAGTGTCAAAAGGATTCAATGAAAGCTTTTGAAGATGCCAATACCTGTCAAGTTACCTGTTCATTATAACATTATAATCAATTTACAGTAACAGAGTAGGGCAGAATAGAGCAAAATAGCTTGCACTGTGGCTCTTCTGCTTACTCTTTGAACTAAATCTTGATTTATACAGAAATCTATCTTTCTAACCTCCCCATTTTAAAGATGACAACACGGAGGCTTAGAAAGGTTAAGATATGGCATGATGTAACACTCAAATCACATACAATTTGGATTAGTCTATAGTTCTTTTGTGCATGTGATATGTTCCATTTAATAAGGCCAACTTAAGGTAAGGACTGTGTCTTAAAGCATACCTTAGTGTTGAGCATAGGGTAATAGCCTTTAATAAATATTTACTGATTTCTTTTTACATTAAGTTGATAAAATTATTAACTGATAGCAAACACTATTGGTAGCAAAGAACCTAATCACTGTTGAATGGCTTATTTTTCAGTATGTGGATGAAGAGCTAATGAATGCCATCAAGGGTTTCAGTTCAGTGACCAAGGAGCATACCACATTCACCGACACCAACCTGTAAAGAGAGGAAAACTTCAAGCTGTAAAGCTGGAATGTAGGCTCTGCACTCCAGTCCCGCTTGCTTATCACTGACATACGTTATCAAAAAATGCTGAAAACCCTTTGCTTCTTTCTCTCTAATTCTTTAAAGAGATGAGGATTGTTTTTAAAAATAGCTCCTCTTTAATAGAGGTCTAAGAAAATGTTATTTTTTTCTGGATGTCTTAAATGAAGGGATAATATTCATGTATTTGTTTTGCTCTGCTTATTTTATGGAAGACAAAGAAGTATGTAATTTATACTTGGCTGTATAGTAGTGATGCTGTCGGGAAAACGAATAATCAGTGACAATTTCAAGGTGGCCCAAAGTTGTTGAAAAATGTGTATACATACATTTTACTCTCTGTACATCTCATTTCAGACAACTATTCCCTCTTTATTTTTGCCTTTGAATCACTAAGAACAGATAATATGCAACAGTACCAATTTCTATGGCTCAACAGTTTGTCATCTGCTGTTGGATTATAAAGTCATTGGTGAAGTCCTACAGCAATAAACACATTTTTCTTCAAGTCATCAACATAAAATTAAAGATGTTTAAATTAGTTCTTCATGGAAAACAATGTAAGGAAACCCCTCTTCTTCCTTCATTCATGAAGGTCTTACCAACTCCAGGAAGTTATTTTTGACTGTGTCATAACAATTGTCAACAATCTTTTTGTCAATCTGCATCTAAAGGCAAGCTGAGCCGGGAAAAACTTCTGAAAAGACAACCTTATTTATTCTGCCTGAAAATTATTAATTACCCCACAGTGCAAGAGTCAAAGATTGTGGACCTTTGGGGTGCTGAGATTTTATCCAATTCTTTGAAAGAGCATCTCCTAAGATTAGCCAATTCCCAGACAAACCTTGCCAACCAGAAGTGTCAAAAGCACAGACCAGTATTAAGTGGAAGTTCTGCCCCCTTGTAAGAACTTCTATGAGCAAAACAAATCTGAAATAATTGTGTGCATTTGGCAGTGGATGTACAAGTGATAAGAAACATATGCTTTTTCTCACCAAAAGTTTTTTATAGTTTCTGAAATGGAAAATGAGACTGGCTAATTTAGTTCACCGGCTTCTATTCCAATTCTATTCAGTTAGTTGTTCTGGGCTGTCACAAATGAGGTTAAGGCTGAGTTTCTGCCTCACATAAGCTACTTAAGCACTATAGGGAAGTAGTGCTATTTTTCAGTCATGAACTCACATCCTTATCCTTGGACTACTTTTCTGTAGGACTTGCTAGTCACAGGTGGATTCAGGAGATTGAGCTCATTTATCTTTTTGGAAAATTAACCAGATAAGCTTTATCACTCTGTATTTAAAGCACAGTATAATATTTTAAAAGAACAAAACAGAACTGCAGGGGATTTCATCTTAAATCATTCTCCACTTAACATCTAGTGTTAAGCATTTAGTTTGACAATTATGTGAATTCATTTTGCTTAGTCTTTTACATTTTGACCCCATAGCTGAGTGAAAAGAAGCCTGATATGGCTTCTGCCCAAAACTCTGGCCCCTGCAATTCTTCTAACCTTACTTATATTTATTTCAGAGAAGAATCCCAAGATTTTATTTTGCTACCTTAGGTGGTATTGAGTGCCAAGCTTTCAGTACACAACCTATGTAGGACCACCTGTAGAGATTCGAATTCAACTGATCTGGGGTGGAGCTAGGCATCAGTATTTTAAAAGCTCCCAAGTGTTCCTAAGGCTGAGAACCAGTGATGTAAAGCAACCTGGAAGAAATCATGTATAGGGTAATATATTGTGTACCGGGACTGTAATCCTTGGCCCACTGCTTCTCCCTTAGAGTGAACAATGAGCAGTTCTCTCTGTACCCCTTTGAATCTGTTCTAAAACTTCTGACTCTTGTCTTATCACTTGTACAGTCCACATTCTCAACTTATAAGAACTACCATGTTTTGTTAATCTTAATATTGTTTGATAAGAGTACTAGTTATGTTTTATAAGTGCTACTAAGAATTGTGTTTATAGATAATCTATTGGTGATTCCTCTAAACAGAAAACTTAAACATGAATCTGTTATTATATCTTATATTGATCTAAAACTTATGTTAGCATCAATATAAAAATAATTCAACCTGACCAACCTGTAAGTAAAACATAGGCCAGGTGAAATAATTCTCTAATAAGAAACTTAGTTTATGTCACATATGAATACTTTATTTCCATTGCAAAAATATCATGCAAATTAATTTAAAGATGGTTTGCTTAATATTTAAATATGAACCAATTTTGATTTAATATTTATGAAAAAATACTCTAACAGCTCTGAATTTTATTTATAATTTACACATAATAGAGATAAAAGCAAGCCCATTTCAGAAAATAGGATGTTCTGGATAATTTCTCAACCTTCAGCATGGATTAGAATCAACTGGGCTACTTTTTTCAAAATACATGAGTATGAGCCCCAAGCACCACAGATTCAAATTTCGCAGGTCTGGAGTAGGGCTTGGACAACAGTATATGTATAACCTCAGGTGATTCTGATACACAGACCTAATTGAAAAAGCCAGGAACAAGACCATATGCTCTTGAGACAAAGTAAATCTAGGTTCCAAAGTTAGCCCAGTAGCTGAGACTTGTGGCTAAAATATTTATCTTCTCTAGGTCTCAGTGATCTCATTTGTGAAATGAAGATAACAATAGCTAACTTACTAGTGTGATAATATTTATGAGTGTTGTTTTGAAATAAATACAAAGT
The DNA here is from genome assembly GCA_029593785.1 of Cabassous unicinctus. NCBI lineage: Eukaryota > Metazoa > Chordata > Mammalia > Cingulata > Chlamyphoridae > Cabassous > Cabassous unicinctus. The sequence continues at coordinate 25,386 of JAQZBX010012226.1, read as the reverse complement.
TATTTGAAAAACTCATGAGAATTATAATTCTGTTCTTGTTTTCCTTCAATCATACAGAGTATATAGATTCAATTCTTCTTCCAGATACAATTCCAATGAGGTAGGTACATTAGTCACAGTGGGATTATCCACTCAAGGTCACAAAGTTAAATGCTGGAGCAGACTCAGTCTCCTGCTCTAACATCAAATTTCAAACACCTAAGTGAAAGAAAGAAATAATATCTGACTTGATGTATAATTTAATCCATGACACAGTGAGTTGTCTTTTTAAGGGATATTATAATATAACTCTTCTTTTTTTTTCAGTCATCTTTTACTCCTGGAAAAAGTTAGGTAAAGTCTTTAATTTTCTTACTTGCCCACCCAACTTTCACATAACTGTGATAATGAGAAAGAGTATAAGAGATAATTACAATTATTTAGTCAGTGCTGAACACTTTCCCCATTGATAATATAACTTAGTTTTCATACATATTATGTTTTCCCTCCCTCCCCCCTTTTTTTATTATAGGAAAAAGCAAAGAAATGAATAAAAACATGTAGGTGTACTTTAACAGGGAAACTTTCTCAAACAACTGAAAACACATTTCCTTAATCATTTTTATTTGACTTAACTAATAAATAAATACAAGTGAACTGGTGTGAAACCACTGGCAACGTAGTAAACTTTAAAGGATTTATTTCAACTTCACTCACTCAATATATTTATTGGAATGGGAATATGTACATTATTCACCAGTAAATAATTAATGCTTTAATTTTATAATTGCTCTATTTGCGGAAACTTGAAAATCATTCCAATTTAATGAAAAAATGTACAAAAAGTATCTTTCTTTTGACATTATAATTCAAAATATACTCAAAATAACATTCTTACAGCAGCCAAACTCAACCAAAAATTTAGAACTTCAGTCTCATAAATTTAAACTGCCACATTATAACTTTAATTATCTTATTAACACAGAAAAATAAAAATATGGTGGCTCCTAAAACAAGGCAGACTGGCAACTGGTATAGCTTTCCCTTCTGGGCACTACAAGTTTTGCCCTTGATTATTATTTTTATTTCTTCAGTTCAATAATAGACAATTGCTCCAAATTAAAAAAAAGTTTATATGGACTTTTGGCATTTAATATTAACGATGCTTGCTAAGATTTGAGAACTCCAACAATGAGAATCAGAAAATGACCCACGATTTTAAAAATTTTATCCTAAAGGACTTACTCCACAGCAGAATCTGATATTCAACATCAATAGTGTTTTTGTTTATGTGATATTTTTTCATAAACATAGCACCTCATTCAAATATCTGGTAAACACTTTGCACACATAATAAGGGCTGGAAGACCAAGTTCCAAAGAGAATTATGTGATTCACGTGAAATAACATTGCAAGACAAGACCCAGGCATAATTAAGATTAGGGACCCAATCTGTTGATTCCCACTCTCTAAGAGGATGCTTATCTATATGGGTATCATCCTCTTAAAACATGATACTTTGCTTCCAAAGCCAACAAACAGAAGCTAAATACTTCTGAAATGGACTTCTGCTTTACAAATGATTATGTTAAATGTACTGCAAAACAAAAAAACTTCCAAAACATCAAAAGAGAGAGGGTTATTATTTTATCTCCTTTCCTCCAGGTAATTCTGTTAAAAAATTACTAAATGAAGTCCAATTTTAACTTGTAAAATTTTGGTGCAAAAACCAATGTACTGAAATCCAGTAAATTTAACAAGCAGCTACTCATTTTGCTGAGTTTTCACAAGCTGTACTCTTGACCTGAAGAATCACTTTTTTTATGCCGAGGTGATGGAGTGGTCTTTGTAGGAGATGGGGATGCAGTACCAGGCGAGTCAGTTCCTCCATCAGAAGTACTTGGTGATGATGCCAGATAGGGAACTTTCTTTCTTCCAAGGAATGCTCCCCCTTCAAATCCTCCTTTCTTCCTTAACTCAACTTTATTCTCATTTTCATCTTCTGATGACCTTTTCTTCGATTCTGAAAAACCTTCAACTATTTTCTGAGCTTCCAAGCCACTATCTGATTCTCTCCAACTTTTTATTTCTGTTCCAGGAGACTTTCTCTCAGATACATTGCATTCCCCTGTTGCCCGCTTCACTTCTGCTTGTATTGGACCCAAGTTAGCATTTTCAGGAACAGCTCTTTCTACATTTCTGTTCAAATTAATAGTCTGGAAGTCCCGATAACTGTGAAAACTCTCAGTCCTCCTTGCCCTTGCTAGCAAAGGACTCTCTCTGTAAGGCCTCACGGAACCGTAAGTAGCTGCTTCATGGATGGTTTCATGGTGCTGAAGCTGAAGGCTGAAATATATTTTAAAAATTATAGTTCAGTTCTCTTTCTAAGATTTTTCAGGGGCATATCTTATCAATGAAACTACCAATGCAAACACATTTATATCCATATTCCTATATATAAAAATACATTATTAAATATTTGATATTATATGCCATTATATATATATCACATTAAACTACCAATGCAAACAATACCACACATGTATTCACAGACAAGTTGGATTTTTGAGTAGCTTTTGAAAAGCTAAGGATAAAAATCTTTGAAACCAATATGGAACCAGTATGATTTAGTATTTGGCCCATGGTCCTTCAGATTTTGGAAGTCTGTCAATGGTAATTAAAAAGATATGTCATTTTATTAAAAGTACCTAATATCTAAATGTAAAATTAGGCAAGATAAGGTAATCACTTTGATTAATATTTCCTTGAGGCAAGAGGAACAAAACCTCCACATACTACCCAAGGTAACATGATTTTTCTAATAATTTCATTTGAATGAATTCTTGATCACATAATAGACAACTAAATTGGTAGCATTTCATAAAATAAGTTAAAAGATGAAAAATGTTTTTCTATGAAAAGAACCACAGAGATGCATGTAGATGAGAAATGTAGCAAAAGTTTTAAAAATTGAGTATCAAGCATAAATTATGAATTAAAAATGTACTCTGGAAAATATGGCTTTCAAGGGCAACTACACAATTGCAATATTTAAAGCCAATTTTTCCAAAAGCAATCAACTCAATTTGTGTTATAATACTCCACTCTTTGACCTACCTAGAATTTGACTCCCGCAGACGGCTATGCTGAACCACAGAAGTTGCCGGACTGATGTTAGGAGTAGCACAGCGAGATGCGCTCAGATCACACTGATCCAATAATTTGAGTAGCTCTTCTTCAGTTGGACCACCTACATCTTAGAAAAACAACACCCAAATTATAATTACTTATGTCAAAAGCTAATCCTATGACAAACATCTTTCCATATGGCAACCTACCCTTCTCTTCACTTTTGTTAACCATATCCATAGCAGTGGTCAGATCCCACATTTGAATGCTGCCATTTGTATGGCCCGTGAACAAGTAGCGCCTTGGCCTTGAGCCCATTCTACTGGATCCCTCACATTCTCTCACAGTAAATGAGGATATTGTGGTACAGTCAACAGCTTGGATCTCACATATTCTAAAAAAGACATTGTATAGCTGTAAACCATGGAAAATGAATAGCATTTTATAATTCAGATTTTGTGTTATTTTTTATTTCCAAAGTTACAGTTAAATACTGTACATATCTAAAACAGATTTAAAGAGATCAAAGCAAGTAAACAGAAATAAAAGCCTTGCTTCCTTCAGTCTAGAGAAAAGGCAAAATATGAAACATATTAAAATATGAAATAAGGCAAATAATTTTAGTCAAGCTTAAAAAACAACCTTGATGAGAATGAGTTACTCTTTAAAAAGAAGTCGTAAAACCAAAAAGGCAGAAGGAAACAAAACAAAATAAACATCATGCTAGAAGAGATCTTGAGAAGTTATTGAAAATTTATGTGTAAGTTCTAAAGATCTGTAAAACATAATATACAGCTATATAGAGATAGCCTAAATAGAATCCTCCATTAAGATAATACTCTTTAAAATTTCAATTCATTTTTATACCTATTTCATATGATTTTCATAAGAGATAAAAGAACCTAAGAAAGGACAATTATATGTATTTGACAAATGAAGATACCAAGAGGCAAAGTCAGCAAATGATTTTCCCAAAGTCATAAGGACTGATTCAGTTGAGCTTAATTGAATTATTTATCCCAGCCCACTTCAAAACAGAGTTGAAGTGGTTTATTTAAAAAAAAAAAAAAGAAAGAAAGAAAAGATTGAGAACATTTAGTACCAGTCAAAGGCAAAGTCAAAAATTATAGGAGGAAGAGGAAATACAATACATATAAATGTGAGAAGTCTTACAGACATAGAACAAAAAGCTTAACTGAGCTTCCTAGGAAGGCAAAAAAAGGTGCAAAAAAGTAGGCCCACATGTGGCGATTGAGACTATCGTGATCTAATTCTTGACCTCAAGGGAAAAATTTTCAATATTTCACCACTGAGTATGAGATTTGCTACAATTTTTTTTTTATATTATTCATTAGATTAAATAACTTCCCCTGTAATTTCATTTGCTCAGATTTTAAAAATTATAAATGGTGTTGAATTCTGTCAAATGTGATTTCTGTATATTGAGATGATCACAATTTTTCTCATTATTGTTAATGTGGTCAATTACATTGATTTTGAATATCTGCAAATTGATTTAAAAAACTTTTTAAATACAGATTCCCATTTATGTTTAAAATAAAACAAATCAGCATATGTATACAAAAACAAACATCAAACATGATTTTGCTTCCCCCTCAGAGGATAGATTCTTTAGAATTACTCCTTGCTTTTTAAAAGTTTTCTAAACAGATTTTTCTCCTGCCTCATTTCAATAAAGCCCTTTTGTTTCACTTTTCATTATTAAGCACCTGAAATGCTTTTAAAGAAAAAGCTTTGTTTCACATTAGCTTTATAATGGGTTGATTTTCTATTTAATTCTACAAAATAGTTTCTGCTTCTTGATATAACTATTGAATTTCCTCTGAAATCATAAACTTAAAAATTGTAATTTTTTTGATCATGCAGAAAATGTAATTAATTATAACATTGCTACAGTTTGAAGTAACAGAAGAGTGGAAGGAAATAGAATTTAACAAGGATCTGAGATAATGCATTGTTAGCGGATGTTATATATTATGACACCAGCCTTAATAAACATTTGGCAGCTCCTTCATTGAATATGCACAGAACACTAAATCACAGTGATTTATAACATTTCTTGAGATAATAATTTGGTCTCTAACTACAATACAGGCTAATACATTTTCTTAAAAAAAAAAAAAAGCTATCAAAAAGATAGTTTGGGTACAGAAAAGTCATTTTCTGGAATTAATTAATTTAATAGTTACTGAAGACTACATGCAATGAACTTTGACGGAAATAAAATGGATCATCTCTGAAAGAGTTTATTCATTAAAAGATTAAGTAATAAGAAACCACATGTTGAAGGAAAGGCAGCTAAAGAATTATTATTAAAAACATCAGTATCATTAATACGAAAACCAATAACCTTCGTAATAACTGTTGACAAGAATTTTAGTTTCATCCACTTGTTTAACATGTAAAAAAAATTTTTTTAAAGGGAAGAAATGTTAAAGCTCACTCTGTTTGAGGCTATAAATAATGATTTAAAAGAAGTAAAATTTCAGTCAAATTAAAAAGTTAGAGGAAATTAACTTTTATTGAGCATCTACTACAGTCAGGACTACAGGAGCCATTTCATGTATTTAACTCAGTTTATCTTATGATATCCTACCAAGGTAGTTGAATCTTATTTAATAAATGAAGAAACCAAGGCTCAGGGAAATAAAGTAACTTATATTGAATTTACACAGACAGTAAAAGAAAGTACCAGAATCAGAATTTAGTCTAGCTGTCTGCCATCAAACTTACTGTGTTCTAATTGTCCACAGAATCAGTGAAAATTTTAAATAAATCCTATAGAATAAACACCATATATTAGTTGTCTTAATTTTAAGTTACTATAATCACAAGATAATGGACAGACTTCCCTCTCAACAATTTGTTTCTGGTAGTATTCTTTTATCAGTATGTCAAATTATACAATACATTTTTTAACAAAAGTGACTTCTGAACATCTATATTTTTACAATAAAATGTTACCTTTTCCCAGTAGATGAGAGTCTCACAAACAATTTGTTAGTGATAGGAACAACTTTCTGGATAAACACCTGTTGATCATCTCGCTCTCCAAAAGGCCCTTGGTCAGAAGACAGAAAATGTCAGAAGAAATTAACTGAAATTTAATTTGCTTCATTTTACAAAGAACATTAACATTAGCGCCAAAAAATAAAAATATTTCATGCTTCTCAATATGGCGTTGCTTTCTATGTCAAAATCAGACACAAAATGCAATGTTACAAATACTTAAACTTGCATTAAAATTTTTTAAAAGAGCAATTGTTCAAAATTACATTTTAAGCACTAAGGATATAAAAGCTGAAGGCAATAATTTATTTAAGGCTATACATTAAAAATACTAGAAATAGACCGATTTAAACGTAAGTTCTATATTTACTAATCCCAGGGATATGTTTAGTTTCTTAGAACTTCAAAAATAGGAATTTATAGAATAAGTTACTTTATGTGTTGACTTTACCTGTTTTTGAAAGGCCAACATGCAAAATCTTAAAAGATTAAGTAAGCCTCCATTAACCAGATTTCGTTCCTCAATATATTTTTTTGACTCAAATTAGAGGGAAACAACTTTGTATAGGGTAACTGGTAAATGAAAAAAACAAACAAACAAACCCAACATATGTCTGAAATTTAAACAAAATATAGTATGAAATTCACTACTGAGTTGCACCTTGCAAGGTTTTCAATAAAAAAAGAAAGACTCAATTATTTTTATTATACTTTACTTGGCAAGGCAGGTTATTATATTTTACAAAGATTCTGAACAATAGCATAAAGAAAAGGTGCTTTCATGTAAAACTTAAACATCAAATATAAATGACTCACTATTCCCATTACTCATTAGCTAAAATAATACAAACTAATCATTCATTAAAAATTAGGTGATGTACAAATTTTTAAAGACAATATATTCCAAGTAATCTAATGTGAATCACATATAATAAATTAACCAATAACATTTTTATTAGTTAACAAATACTATATATTACTTACTACATGACACAGTAAATGTTTTAGAAATATTAATTCATTTTATTTATCATATTAACCACATAAGGTAGGTATTATTACTATCTTCATTTCACAGAAAAGGAAACTAAGGCACCGAGAGGTTATAGTTAAGCAAAGGTCTCCTAGGTCCTATGTGATGGGACTGCAATTTGAACCAAAGCTGTCTGACTCCAGTGTCGGCTTGCCAGTATGTTATGAAATTGCTCAATTACTGAAAAATTTCCTGAAGTCTAATTCAATTTAAGTAAAATAACAGTCCTCCCCAATAACCCATAAACAAGATCAAAGCAGTGAGGATAAAAAACTAGGAACAAGAAGACTAAACTATATCTGTATCTTCCCCTTCTCTAACTTTATACTGATTTGTGATTCTCCTATAACTTAATTCTTCATACCTTACTTTATCTGCCCTCATCAAATTTATAGTTTCTCCAAGCCCAAATTGACCCCTTTCTTTCACTAATATTCATCTATTACTCCTTTACCAATTGCCATCTAGAGTCCACCCATACCACCCTAAATGAAACTTAATTCTATTCTGTTCCACTGACATCTATATGTCTCTTTCAAGTTATTATTATTATTTTTTAAACAACTATAAAGAGAAAAAAATCTTGCCCCCACTGAAAAATTTTACAGGGCTATTACAGGTGTTTTACAGGGCTCTTTCTAAATGAGCTTTTTATTCACATTACATATTCCTTCCCTGAACAATCTCATCTACTCCAGTGCTTTGACTCTCCTTATATGCCAATGACTCCTAAATATAATTTCCAGCTGAGGTCTTTCTCCAAGACCCAACCTTTATACCCTAATACCTAACATTATCTATAGGCACCATCACTCAAAATATCCAAATCTGAACTTATCCTCATTTTTCAAATAAGCCTCTCTGTCTATATTTCTTTATTTCAGTTAATGACACTCAGTTACCCCATTTCCCAAGTCAGATTCCTGAGGGTCATTCTAGATTCTTACCTGCCACATCTAATCAGTCACTATGCCCTTTGGTTCTTATCGATCTGCCTCCCTAGATAATTAATAAACTCTTCTTCCTGGTTTACTTGCTTTACTGCTAAGTCTTCTTGAACGCTCATGAAGAAATGAACTATGTATAATACAAATCTATCATTCTCAAAATTCTTCAAAGACTCTCCATTTGTTGCAAGGAAAGTCTAAATTCTTTAATTTGATATATAGAGGCCTTCCATGATCTGGGCCCTACCTATCTATGCAGCTCATGTCCAATATTCTCACCCTCTGTGGTCCAGCATTTAATGACCTTCTTGGCATTTCCTAGGCTTGCCAGGTTCTCTTGTCCTTTATCCTTTTAACATGCTGTTTATTCTCTGCCAAGAATGTCCCAACTCTGACACCCTTCACATCCACCAAACCCTTACTTATCCCTCACTTTCAAACATTAGCACCTCTATGAAGAGTTCCGTAACTGAACCTCAGTTTCCTTATATGTTAAATGGGTAACATCTATCTCATAAAATTGTCAAGAAGATTAAATGAAAGTGTATGTATAGCACGGAGCCTTGCGACATCTCCCCTAGGTGCTCTGTGCCTTAACGCACCTGTTCTAATGCACCTGTTTGCTTTTTATTCCCTCTGCTCACTATATTGTAAGTTGATGTTCACTGTGTATTTTTTGAATTTCTAATGCCTGGTGCAAAAGTACTTAATAAATATTTGTTGAATAAATAAATAAGCAAACGTCTGGTTCCTAGCATCATGTAGCAAACTGGGATCACAACTGGGATCAACTGTTAAAACTATCAACAGTGAGCATTTCTTTTTCTAAAAATACTAAGACTTGACAGTACGATTCCCATAAGTGGCTTTATGTTTTTTAAAGATAACTATTTTGAAGTTTTTACCATGGGTGCATATTGAGGGATGTAAATTCCAGTATCATGTAAATCAATTCTATATATTCTTTCCCTTTCTCCATCAGTGTTATAATTTCTGCTTATAAAAATGATCAGAAAGGTACATTACTTAACCAATAGGAACCTGGCAAGCCTAAGAAATGTACAGTGAGATACAACTGTATAAATAGCAGAGATTCTTTCAAATGGGTGGAGAAAATTGTCTTTGTGAACACTGTATGTGCATGTCTGTGTGCATGTGCATGAGAGAGAGAGAATACACATGCTTACATGTGTATGGTATACGGAGTGACAAATCAATCTAACTTTATAGACCTTTTGCTGAAATGAGAGTATCAAGAGACATCTTGGAGACATATGGATCATATTAATAATGCCATCAAATGGCTCAATAGTTAAGAGCACCAGCACTTTTCTAACTTTAAATGTTATTTTCAGTAATTATTAGCAATAGTAGAAAAAATTAACTTATATTATGTAAATCAGGAAATGCTAATGAAAAATTTATATTTCAAATTCATTTTTAGATTTCCATAGAGGTAATACACTTGCCCTGCAATACCCACATAGAATTTGAAAATGCCCCAAAATAATCTAACCCACCTATGTCGTTCCCAGAAGAATAGCTACCATGACTTTCAGTCTCCTCCAGAGAAAGTATCTTGAATGACGCTAAAGGAGTAGAACCTGGCTGAGTAGAGATCATTCCTCTGAATCGTGTTACTGTCCATGTCCGGACATGATTATTATCTGCACAGACTAGGAAAGAAAGAGAACAAAAAAGGGCTGTTAAAATGAGAGAACTGAATATGGTTTACCTTGCTGCAAATATACAATATGTAAGTAAATCTACAGATCCTTATTAAAAAATAACCTGTAGGGTATAAATGCAGGAAAGGTTTTTAAAAATGCTTAAGAGAGAAGAAATGGTATTATCCTGTTCTGTGCCTAAACATCTAAAAAATTAAAAAATTGCCCCAATTTATGAAATAAGAACTTGCATTTAAGAATCATTCTCAAATTGATTTTATTTTTGAATGGAAGTAAGAGTAAATGCATATATATTGCAACATCACTTAACAAGTAACCTATATCTATATTGTTTTATTGTCTGAATAGATACTCTGTTAGAAAATGCAAACCAAAAATATTCCAACATTAATGCAAGAAATATACTTTTTGGCATGCCTTAAAAAAAGTGCATCTAGTTGTCACTTATGATTTGGAAAAATCAATTGTTGTTAGCAATGAACTATTAATTCATCAGTAATTATTAGGGAATTATCCCAAAATTTCTAATATACGCACACTGCAATCTCCTATTTGGTAAAATATTACAGTTGCATATTTTAAACAAACCTTTAGGAAGAAAAGAAATTTAATTTTGACAAAGAGCAACAAGTAACATCTGTATACTTTTTAAATTCTTAAGTAACAAAATTCTCCATTTCTCAGAATGCCAGTTTTCTGGTAAAAACAAGAGACATTTAGTTTTAGGCTGTTTAATCAGTTTCATGGGTAATCACTTCCTGGTTTCACTGTTAACCTTGGTAGAATTCAGAAAAATAATTTAAAAATATTTTTGGCTGATTCAATTGAGCAGTTATGGCAATTGTGTTAGTAGTAGTCATTACTTAATGTTTTTATTTATGGCACTAAAACTAAGACTTTGGGAAAAAGAATGTCAACACATATATATTGATATCCACCAGGTGGCAGAATAACATAACTGAATATACATCATATATGCCAGACTTTTGGCTAAACTGAACATTTTATTGGCAAACACTTAAATTTCAAATCTACATGAAATATCTGATGTTACAACAAATCTTACTAACCAGCTCTTTGGCAATATCCTACAATAACATCATCTCTATCAAAATCATAGCAATTATTACTAGGTACCTCTAAGCACTGTCATTTACACATCACAATCACCCTGCAAAATAGTCTCTTTTCTCACAGGATCAGATTACTTCACTACATGCAACAAACACTTAATCAGCATCCTTTCTGTGCCAGGAACTATGCTAAATGCGGAGAATAGGCTGGAGAACAAAAGTTCCTGCTATTATAGACTTACTTATATTTTAGAAGAGGGAGACGAACAATAAACAAGTGAACAAATAAATGATTAAGTGATAATAAGGCTATGAAGAAGAATCAAGATCCTGTTAGACTAGGTGGCCAAGGAGGTCTCACTAAGGAAATATTTGAAATGGGACCCAATTGACAAGAAGGCAGCCCACAAGTATCTAGGGGCAATTCATTTCTAGTAAAGAGAAGTACCAAGTGCAAAAGTCCTAAGGCATTTTTAAGAACTAGAAAAGCCAAAGGGTTAGTGTCAAGAGCAACAGAAAAGGGTAGGAGGTAGGGAGGAGGAGATCTGAAAGATAAATGTGATCCAGAACAGCTAGAGGCATAAAGGCCAAGGTGAGAAGTTTAAATTTATTCTAAATGCAATTGGAAGCCATTAGGAGTCAGATTTGATTTGTATTTTTAGAAGATATTTCTGGCAGCTGTGTAGAGCATGTACTGTAGAGAAGCAAAACAGAGAAGCTACTGCAGTTATGATTTGATGCTACCAGGCTGCTCCATGCAGACAAAGTGATCAGATTTGTGACATAAGTTGAAATAAAAGTTAATGGGACTTGCTTGCTAATGGACTGCAAGCATTATGTGGGAGGTGAGGGAAAGGGAAGAACCAAGGGTAATTTTTTTGCTTTTCAACTTGAGTACATGATGATACTGTGTACTAAGATAGCTTTGGAGAGAGTTCAAGAGTTCTATTTTGTCCAGGTTAAATGTAAGATGTCTATGAAACATACAACCAGAGATACAGGCATTCAATACACAAGTTTAGAACTCTGTGGATAGTACACGTGGAGGAAAAAAGTTTCAAGCTATGGCATACAGATGATACTTACTACTCAAATGTGACACCAGGGAAAGTACAGACAAGGAATAGTGAAAATAGGAAAGAATTTTAGGGCAATCCAACACTTAGCAATTGGGCAAAAGGGGAGGAACCAGCAGAATAGAGTAAGAAAGACTCCTCAGTGAGGCAGGTATTGGGCAAGTATTGCTTTACGGAACCCAAAGATGAGAATGTTTCAGGAAAGAAGGAATAGTCAACTTTGTTAAATGCTACTGAGACGTCAGGTGAAGATGACCACAGAAAAATAAACTTGGATCTAGGGATATGGAAATCAAAGGTGTCCTGAGCAAGAACAGCTGCTTTGGCACACTGGGGTGAAAGATCAACTGGAAAGGGAGAGAGAATGGGATGCGAGAAAGTATGGCTATGAAAGGAACATGGCATTAAGAGAGGTTTTGTTTATTTATTATTGTTTCTGTTTTAAAGATGGGTTATTCTAGAGCTTATCTGTATGCCACTAAAGATTCTTCAGAGAAGGAAAGAAGCCAATGATACCATAGAGCCAAGGTTCTTAATAAGGGGTCCTTCAGCTTGAATTTAAATTAAAAAAACAACAACAAAAACATTATTCTTGTGGGGACATGTTGTTGTGAGTGTGATATATTTATTAAATAATACACAGTAGAGTATGGACTTAGTAAGGGGTCCGCGATTTTTCACCTGACTGGCAAAAGGGGTCCATGGAACAAAACAGGTTAAGAACCCCTCCCACAGATGGAATAATCTAAGTACATAATCTGTTGATACAACACAGGCTCTTCCATTTTCAAATGAAAGAAAAATTATTGTATAGGTCCCTACAAGTTAAGAGTGTTTTTCAAAAGATCAAAATGGGATAAGTGGAAGGTTAATTGGCCAATACCTGCCCCTGGGCCCTTCATCCACCTGACTTCCATTTAACACAAGCACCTGGGTTTTAATTTGTTTATATATCGGGCTCTGCATAATTTTAATTTAGGGAGTCATTGACCTGATCCATTAAAATACTATAAAAAAGAACACTCATTTAAAAAAAAATACTTTTACTCTAAGAATAAAGAACTAACGTATTTAAGTATATTTAAGTTTAGTGTTATCATAATCTAGTTTTAATTATACCCTCAAACAATTAGACATTCAATATAAGCATTTCAAGGACAAGCAAGATATTTCAGCTCCACTGGGTGTTTAATCAGATTGGCTAACAGTGAAAGAAACATCAGCTTTTTATATTAAGTAATCATATGAGCAAACTCAATATATAAAAATGATGTTATTAAAAATTTTAGTTAGGCAAGAACCACTCACAAAATATTTAACCTAAGATTCCTCTAAATAGGAAGGTCTCCTAATATACCTGAGTTATAATTCAATTTTCATAAAATCTTTTAGAAATCATCCGCCATATACAATGAATCTCTTCAACAGAATTTTACTTTGTGACCAGTAGTGCTCATTAAGTTTGAAAATTTAGTATGTAATTTTTCAATTCCTATAACTCTAAGGAATTACAAATCCACAAAAATATTTTCTTCAAATAATCTCTTTATACATTCTACTAATTTAAAAAGTTTATATAAGACAATCAAACAGCAAGAACAAACAAACAAAAATTTAAATCTACAACTTTAGTATTAAACCTTAAGTCAATACAACCCATTTTACATTAAACTTATATTGGAAAAAATTATCTGATAAAAAAATGCTTTAAGTAGATTATGACAAATACCTTGAAATAAACTATGCCATGAGAAAAAGAAGAATACAGAGCAAATAAAAGATATGATACCTCCTAAATTTACATATATTATAACCATAGCAAAATTAATCTTTAAAAGATAATCATAATATTTCCAGTTATTAAACTTTGTACCATTTCTTTTAAGTGTATTTTTCTCACAAAAGACACTTCCTTTTATATTGTTTTGATTTGTACAAGGATTCTAGAAAACCACATACTGGGTAAATTTACACAAGGTGGAAATCCTTACCAGTACTAATAAAATCACTTTACCTGATACGAGATGCTTCTCTGATAGCATTATTTTTGTAACAGGACTTCGGTGAACTGTGAAAGTCTGGAAAAGCTGAGGGCCTGACCCAACTGTTTCTGGGTGTTGTACAATTACTCTTACTGCTCCAGAGCTCGTACCATAGGCAATCTCAATCCAGTTACCACTGACACCTACACAAAGCCAAAAGTTGAAAGGTGGTAGGTATATTAGATCCCCTGTGATTTAACAGGCAGCGTAGGATCTAGCATCAGTCTAATAATTCAGTTCAGCACAGAAATCTTAAGACTTCTCCATCTTAAAATCATTATTTCCTTTATAAATCTGCTCACCACCTCCCTTGTACTATATATTAGGCTCTATTACAGCAACTATAACACACTAATCCTGGATCTATTTCCATGTCTACCTACCCCTATTCCTTGTTGACAGAGACTGAATCATAATCAATCATAACCATCTTTATGTCTGGCATCTTACAGAGTGCCTGAGACATAGTACGTATCCTACAAATGGTAATGAATTAATAAAATTGACATGCTAAGAACTTCATTGAAAAAACACAGTATTCTTAAAGCAACATTCTGTATTACCTCTAGACTAGAATGACCATCTGTTTTACTTTTGCTACAATATTGCATCTTCCCTGAATAATCAAGTAGTATATATATTATTACTGAACAGCTTCAAAACACTGAACTATGGAACAGAATATGCCCATTACATTGCTTACATCACAGTTACCTATGCTGCTCTTCTAATTATGTCTAATTATCTGGTTTCTGTCAGGTTCATCTGTGGCATCTTTTTTTTCACACAAGTGCCCAGACCCCAAAATAAATTTAAAGATATGATGGAGCTCATTAAAAAGCTTCGCAGACAGAGAACTCTGTGCTTTAATTGCTGTTATTTTTGATTCACCTAAAAATATTTGAATCAAAGGAGAAAAAGCACACCATGGAAAATACCTCACATAACCTAAAGGAGCACTTCAGTCCCATGCCTATAAAGTCTCCTGCCACCACAAAGGCCAAAAGAAGCACTCTGATTTGCAAAGCTTTCCCAGTTTCATCCTCACTTTTTAATTAGATTGAAAAAAAATCCAAAACAAAAACACCAGCAAGAATTACATCTCATTCGAGAGCAGGAGTTGGCTCTTGGGGTCTAGAGCAGGGCCGGAGAGCAAATGTTTACACTTTCTTTGCATGCCATATGGTCTCTGTCACAACTCTTGAACTCTGCCCTTGTAGCACAAAAGCAGCCAAAAACAATACATAAGTGAATGGATGTAGCTGTGTTGGAATAAAACTATTTACAAAAACAGCTGGCTTGGCCAACAATCTATGGTTTATCACCCCTGCTCTAGAGGAATACAGTTTAAATCCTACTATAATTTCTATTGAATTCATTTGTATACAGACTATTTATTCCTTTCATACTGGAGATTATGATTTCCTCTAAAGAATTCAGTAAGATGATGATGTTGAACAAGTAATCCATTCTAACCTATAAAGAATATTACTTGACAGATGTTAATATTTCTTAGAATCCCTTTCATTACAGATAAATTTTAAATTTCCCATTTATGTTTCCCTAGCTCTAGAATATATCCTCAAAACATGTTAATTACATTGCAGTGGTCTTTGAAAGGCAATAAAAGTTATATACATTGAATTTCCAAATAAAATGTCTTTTCCCATAACTCAAAATTTAAAACTTCCCAAGGAAATAGGCTCACTCTCCAAGAGTTCAAGAGCCTTTTTTTGTTTGTTAACAAATACAATCCAAAATGGGAAAAGTTCTAATTTCCCAGCTCAAATTATTTTTGTTTATTGGACATGTTTGACTTCAATATAAAACCAAATATAAATTACAAACTAATAGAGATGAAATCCTTAGCACTGTAGCTCTCAAAAGGAAAACACCAGATTCATTTTACCTAGTCACATAAACCAACAAATAAAAACACTCAACAAAATTTCAAGAATTTATAATAATTTTGCCATGTACTAACTTGTTTTGGGTGTGAGGTAAACACTCAGAGCAGTAATAGCATCATTTGAGGGATCATGATAAAGTTCAGTTACAAGGAGATCATTATCCTTCATTCGTAAAGGGAACTTCTGCATATCTGAAAGATAAAAAATTTCAAACAGCATTAAAATAAATAGTGCATCTACTTTAAACTACAAAGGTAATGTTTTCTTATTCTTATTTTAAAAACATGTTAGGGGAGTGGGTGTAGCTCAGTGGTTAAGTTGCCTGCTTTGCCTGTACAAGTTCTCGGGTTCAACCCAGGTACCTCCCCCAAAAAACAAAACAAAACAAAACAAACAAAAAACATGTTAAAAAAGAATTTTAAGTGTCAATACACTTACCTATGTAATATATTGATCCATTGTTACATCCCAGTAGAAGGAATGACCCAGCAGTGTCATAACTGGTTATAGGAACAACATCTTGAACCTGATGTAGTGGAGATTATTATTAGATCTTAGATATTAAATATAATTTATATTTTATGTTTAATTTCCTCAAAACTTTGATTATTTTAATAAAAAGGACAGCAATATCCCATTTAAGTAGGGTTTAGAAAATGAACTTTCTTTGAACATACACACACACACACACACACACACACATAAAAACACCACAGAGAACTCAGAACCACCACCATACAGTTCCTTTTAAAGATCTGTAAGTTATTTTTCCAAAAGCAGCTCTGTCTTTTCAGGATTCAGATGGATCCTTCTACACAACTGACTAGGTCACAGAACATTAAAAGTGGAAGACCAAATCGGACATGGTCCCATTCCCCCTTCTCGCTCTCATATTAGAGATTAAATGACCTGCCCAAAGTCACATAGTAAGTTAAGGGACAGAATCAGAATTAGAAAACAGATCAAATGTTTCCAGGACAATACTTGCTCCCATGATAATTTATTACAGTTTCTTTGAAGAGGTAGTATTGTCTATTTTCATTCTCCCTGAATATTTTACCTGTTTCCTAGAAAATAGCAAGGCAAACCAATTTCTCATATGCTTTGTTTTTTCAAGGACTGGAATGTAAAATTTGTTTTTCCAAGCAACTCAATCTAATTTATAAATTAATAACTGCATGTTTTTGTGCTCAAAGAAAAGCAAAAGGACATGGCTTTTATTACAAAACAAAGTAAAAAAACAAACAAAAAAGCAAAAAGTTTTATTAGAATAGTGGCAATAAGTGACATAAAAATGAATCTTCCCCATTTGAAGCCGGAGATGCTTGTGAAACTTCACAGATTACATTTCAGTGAAATATTTGACATCAAGTACTATACACAAAAGTAAAAAAAAAAGACTTCCAATAATTTAAAAATAAAAAATGTTAAGGGACTTTCATTTATCATATTTGGTTTTCATTTGAAAGGTTAAAATCTAACCATTATACACTTAACACGTGAGTACGTATGTACCATATATTATCCAAGAGAACTGTCCTGGAGATAAGGGATATAAGATATCACTTTTGCTCTTGTGGAGTTTGTAGGATTGTGGAAGAGAAAGCAAAATAGACGAAGTGTGAAAGCCACTAAAATAGAGTATGCAATATAATCAGAGAAGGCGGGGGGTGGGAGGAGTGATTGTCATTTCAATGGGAATGGAGAGAAAAGCAGAAAGACCAAGTGAGAATTCAGAGACTTTTAAAGTCAATTTTAAGTTAAGCAAAGGAAGGGGAAAGGATATGCAAGTATAAAAGTACAGAATTTAGGTCCATTTTAATTTAAAAACAAATAAAAAAAGAATTAAAACTTGGAAATAATGACTCTTCTAAGTCATTCATGAATGTGACCTCAATAGTTCCATATATATCTTCTTAGTTTATGCACAGTTATGAGTTAAACCCTAGATAGATCTAGTGCAAAGACCCAATCACACCCCTAACCCCAGGTCAGGCTTCTGTCACATTAGGGCCAGCAAGTTTTATAGCAAATGAACATAGAAAACTCTTCAGTGATATTAATAAAGATGCCTAAAGAACGGAGGGAAGACTTCTTTACACCTATTGGCCAGTTTCTCACTTCAAGTTAGATGAATCTTTTAAACTTCATGCCTATGGAAGGCGTTTCAACTCCTACCCTAGAATCTTCCCAGCAGGAAGATGGGGATAGATGAGGCCATGAGAGTCCCTCTTCTCCCTTTTGGATCCATTTTTCCATGAAAGACTGGCAGCAGCCTGGAGCTTCACAGGGCACACTATTTTCTCTGGGGGAATGGACTCCAGGCTTAGAGCCTTCCTATCTCTTTTTCTGCAATCCTTGACCAAGTTCTGCCTTTCTTTTCATGACTACTCCTCCATATAGGGAGAAAAGAGAAAGTAAAGGATGAGTAGGGTTAGAGGAGTTAATACTGCTGAGCTCTTCTCTCCTGGAATAAGATTTCTTGGAAAACAGAACTCTTCTTTTTTCTTACTCAAATCAGATACATGTTTTTTCAAAAGGTTCATTAACATTTTTATTGAAGGGGGGGGCCTGATGAGAAACTAATGTACCAACAAAAACATCAACACACAAACACACACACTCTCACACTCTTTTTGGTGGTTCACCTATCTCAAATATTTCAACTAAATCTTCATTATACAACTGGAGTAAAGAATTACAGAGGCTGTCCTGTGTACTTCCTACGTTAGTCATAGACAGAACTGCTGCTAAAAGCCAAATCAGAACCTACTCAACCAGTGTCAGAAATCTTAGAAGCCAGCCTGGGATAAGAATTGTCTATTGAAATATGCATATTAGGTGATGAGATTTTTTTAGATACTATCTCTGCACTACACTACAAAGAAATTCATCTAGTTGGATTATATGTCTTATTTGCTGCATAAATGCTCAATTTTCCCAAGGTCTTTCTGAACTGTAGTACAAACCTACTGACAGACACAGTTTTCAATTCATGCATTGTCTTAGTTTGCCAAAGGCTGCTGATGTAAAATACCAGAAATGCAGCCCTCTGGAGTTGTCTCTCTCACAAGGCAGGGTCAAAATGGCAGAGCTCCCATTCTCTACATCTCTCTGTCTCTCTGTCTCTCCCCTTATACAAGGCTCCAGTAAAAGGGCAAGTACACAACCTGGGTCACACCTCACTGACCTAGTCAAATCAAAAACGATCTAATCAAGTGATCTAATCAAGGTCCTTTACAGGAATCTAATGCAGTCAAAGTGTCTCACATGCAGTGGAATGGATTAGTTTAAAAACATAATCTTTTCTGGGATTCAAAAATTCAAACCATCACACTCCAAGCTCTGAATCCCAAAAAGACATGTTCTTTCCATATACAAAATACATTCATTACATCACAATATTTCAAAAGCCTTAAATCATTTCGGTAGCAATGCTAAGTAGAAAATCTTTTAAAAAATCATCTACAGGCATGCAGTCTGTCTTGGGTCAAAATTCTCCTCTGGCTGTACACCTGTGAAACTTAGAAAACAAGTTATCTGCTTCCAATACACAAAGGAGGGCCAATTACAGGATTAATGTTTCCAATGCCATAGGAAGAAAATGGAATGAAAACAGGTGTCACAGGTCCCAAACAGTTCTGAAAACCTCCATTAGATTTGAAAATCTGAGAGTCACCTATAGAAAGATGGTTTCTTCTTCTCAGAGCCTCATGGGGGCTTACCCCTTCTTCCAAGGGCTTGCCCGGTAGCCATCTTCTTGGTTCCACCCTCATCAAGCACCTGGGTGTCAACTAAGCTCCAAGCCTCACCCTCCAAGAGCACTGGGGTGACAGCCACACTTTCCCCAATCTCTGGGGCACAGTCTTAATCCCCTTAGTACAGTGGGGTGGCAGCAACATTCTCCCTAATCTCTGGCATACAGGCCTAACCCCTCAGAGCAGTGAGGTGGTGACCTAGCTCTCCCTAATCTATAGGGCACAGGCGCAACCCCCTCAGAGCAGTGGGGTGATGACCTAACTCTCCCCAACCACCAGGGAATGTGCTCCACTCTCTCTAAAGCCTGGGGCGACCGAAATCTCTCTGAACAATGGGCTGGAAGACCGATCCTCTTCAAATGCCAGGCAAACTCATTCTTTCTGTGCACATGGGTGGGGTCCCTCTTAGCCTGAGAAGATATCTTTAGTCCAGACCTCGGTTTCCACAATTTTGTCTCTGAAACCGTTTCTGCTTCAATTTCTCCCCTCCCTATCCCCTTTAGTCTGGGCTGATAGTGGTTTCATCCATAGAGATCTTGCAAATAGCTTGTTAGTTGTACATGATGGTCATAGGGGTCCCAACCATCAGACAGTATGACTTTCCACAAATCCTTTCTGGGTAACTGCATTTCCAATCCTGACTTGCAAGGAAATAGCTTCCTGTTTCCAAGTTCAGTTAAATCCTCACATGGGGCACTATTCTCTGGGGTCTTGTTTTCTGGAAGCTTGGAATTTTCCAAACCATCAATTTCTGGTTTCTTTCTGCCTAGGAGTTCAGCTCTCAGCTTATCTCTTCCCCCTTGCATTTTGCTGTAAACTGCAAGAAGTCAGGCTGCATTTTCCACATTTAGTTTGGACATTTCCTCAGCTAAATATCCAGGTTCATCATTTTCAAATTCTGCCTTCCATCTAACATCAGGAGTTAATTTTGCCAAGTTCTCTGCCACTTTAAAACACGAATTGCCGAACTGCCTTCCTTCCAGTCATTGTCATCATTTCTGTCTCAGGACTCATTGTAAGTAACTTTAGGATCCGTATCCCTATCAACAGTATCTCTGAAGCAAGCTAGGCCTTTTCTACCAAGCATCTCACAATTTCTCCAAAAAATACCTTTACTCATTTATAAAGCTGTTCCAACATTTTTGGTAACTGCAAGCAGTGGCACCCCACTCCTGGTATGAATTTCTGTGTTATTTTGCCAAAGGCTGCTGGTGTAAAATACCAGAAATGGGTTGGCTTTTAAAATGGGGAATTTACTAGGATAAAAGTTTACAGCTCCGAGGCTGCAAAAATATTCAAATCAAGGCATTATCAGAGATACTTTCTCACCAAAGGTCAGCTGCTAGCAGACCCTGGAGTCCTGTCACGTGGCAAGGCAAGATGGCAGGTCTGCCAGTCTCTCTCTATTTTCCACTTGAGCTCAGCTGTGGGCAACCAGGCATCTCTTCCAGTATCCTGGAGACTTGCAGGACTTCTTTGTCTTTCTGCTGCTGTAGGCAAACTGGAATCCTATCTCTCAGGTGGCAGAGTCAAAATGGCAGAGCTCCCTTTCTCTGTGTCTCCAGTAAAGGGGTGGAGACCCAACCTGGGTCACACCTCACTGACCTAGTCCAATCAAAAGTGATCTAATCAAGGTCCTTTACTAGAATCTAAATGCAGTCAAAGCATCTCAAGCAGCAGAATGGATTAGTTCAAAAACATAATCTTTTCTGGGATTCACAAAATTCAAATTGTCACAGGCATATACCAAGTAGGAAACATTAGGTTATATATAGAACTAAAAGCTTATGAATAAGTATCCACTCTGAGGAAGCTAGCAGTTTCCAGGATCTCAAAAGATATTAAAACTTTTATATATAATTTTGAAAATATGAGTGGAAAAAAAAAAAAAGGTAATAAAGAAGTACATTTCTTTAGGAACCCAAATTTACTTTGGCAATTTATGACACAGAGAGTGCAACTTTCCCTAGCTACCAAAAACTCAGATTCGACATAATTAGCAAACTAATCCACCAGAAAGCAGGACTGCCATAAGTCATAAAAATTTGTACTCTTCTTTATAAAAAATATCATCAGGTGAAGAATCCTTCTGATCAGTATCATTCTACCTAAACTTAAGATCCATCTAGATCGATCCTTTCCCATATTCCTTGGCCTGTGATTTTTATGCTGACCATCACTATAATGTCTTTTGCTATACCTATATGAAAGGCCCACTCCAGTACTAATAATTTTTTCCATGAACATGACTTCTATTGTCTTCATTGAAAATGAAACCTAATTTTTCCTGAATGTTATCCCTTTAATTGGAAGTCATTCATACTTTTGCTATTTCCCCAGTATCTCAGAGCCTTAAGATCTCAAGAATGATCCTCTATACCCTCAACTCAATCACATTTAGTTACCATACATCTGCCCAGACTGTCACTTCCAGGTCAACCCAAATCCTCTCCTGAGGATCTTGGCATCTGGCTCCTAGCTTACTTTTACACATTCTCTACTATGATCCTGGCACCTAAATGTCTATACTGATGACCAGTACATTTCTCTTCCCCCTAGTTCAATCACTTTCACCTTTCAGTCAGTTCAACATATGATTTAAACTGATAATATCAGAACTGTTCCAGCTCTAAAATCCTTAAATAAATAAAAATTGCCCTCTTTGATCATAACCTCCTATCTTTCCAACATTTTTCATTCCTTATAATTCATCTATCTGCTTTAACTTCCCTCTGGTTCCTTGACATCTCTATATCTTCTCTGGCTACCTGGTGTTTCCTCACTACTACTTCTTGATCTCACAAATTCAATAACTGTGCCATCTTGGATCGGGCTAAACTCTTGTTTTCCTCTATCTTGTTCCTATTTCCAGTGCTAGGCACGAATGGAGAAATTCACATAACTGTATCACCAAATTTCACTATAAATGTAAAATTTAAAATCTCTGCAATACTTTGATATATTCCTTGCTGGTTCTTCTTCCATTTTCCAGAAGCTAATACAAATTTTCAAAACTATTCCAAGGTCATGAAGTCTACCACTGATTACTTTGTGCAATTATCTTATTTTGGCTCTCATAAAACAAAAACAAAATATTAAGAGACATACTTCCAGTGTCTTCCTCTTCCATTAAAGTTATGTTCTCAGTACTCCTTCCTCACCTTTCTGTAACAAAAAAAGAAGTGTCCCTATTCTCTCTTGGGTCAATCCCTCTGTGCTCTAGAGCCCATACATTCCGACCCTCTCTGGGACCAGAAATTATCTCCATGTTTTCAATGTTCAATTGCTTTCTCTGTCAACTCCCCTCTCTAGCTACAAGAATACTCAAGTTTCTCCAAGGCTAGAGAAAAAATAAAGCACTGAAAATCTTTTCTTCATTCTAGTCTAGATCCTCAAGTTATCACTTTGTTTCTCTGCTTTCCTTCACTATCAAACTTCTTGAAAGATGACTCTGAAATTGCTGTCTCTCATCTCTGATCTTTTAATTCCTCTGTTCCTGTAATCTGGCTTTTCCTCACCAAAACTATACTTAACATACATTTGCAAATGATTTACTACTGCCAAAAACCAATGCCATTTCTCAATCTTTATTGTATGTGTCCTTTTAGCTTTTGGTCTCCTATCCTGTCCCCTTAAATGGTAATATGACTAAGGGTTTTAATTTTGGCTTTCTTTTCTTTCTATACCCTTCTGAATAATTTTTCAATTATTGCAGAACTGCTATGGTTTCCAAATACTTATTTCAAGCCCTTTCTCCTTTCCCAAATTCACCTGCACTTAGATACCCAGAAGACTCTGAAAGTAAGCATATTTAATCATTTGAATTATCTCCTTACCCACTAGCATATCTGCTCCTCTCTATCAATTCAAAGTATTACTAACCACTCCACTGTCAAAACTTGAAATGTATCTCTCTCCTTCTCTCATTTTTACATCTAATCAGATACCAATCCTGTCATTTTAGGAAGGCTTATAAAATGTTTTTCAAATACACTTATATTTATATTTTCTGCTCTCACTGTTTTTAGTTTAAGCTCTCAGCTTCTGTTGCTAGCTTACTGTAGTAGATTCTCTCCTGACCTCCAGCCCACTTTTCATAGTAGTTACCACTGTTATCGTTCTAAAACATGGAGCTGATCATGTCACTCCCCGGCTTAAAGTTCTTTCATTTTTTTCTCTCTTCTTCAGAATCAGGTATCAACCTCTTTTGTCTTATCTCTTTCCTATTTCTCTCAAGTATTTGAGATCATTTAGCTTGTTATCATCTCTGAACAGGCTATGTATTTTCACATAGATCTGTGCTTCCAGTCAGAAAATGAAGTTTGCCTAGACTACTCTTCTCTCAAGTAGCATAGAACTTAAAATATTTCATAGAAATGAAGAAATGCCAAACCAAAGTTAAAAAACTCATTTTTCCAAAAAAACTTAATTCTTGAAACATAGTCAAATTTGTATCCAGAAACAAATTTGCCTCTAAATATATGCAAGATGTGGTATAATTTTTAAAAGTATTATAAATTGAACAAGAATAAAGTAGGAACATAATAAATATGAGTTTCAGAAATGCTTCAATGTTTATAATATGCCTTTGTTAAAACTCACTTGCCAGTGTTGAGTGACAGCATTCCACACTCCTACTTTTCCTGTATGACTCGTGGCCACCAACTGGTTACCAATAAAGAAGAGAGCATCTACAGGAACACCAAGGCTGAACACTCCTTAAATAACAATAAAAAATAAAAAGGGTAATCAGTCACCATCTTAGAATTAATCAAGACCTAGATTAAAAACACCTAAAAAGTAGCTGATTTAAACCTATTCTCATTTCTACAAATTATGTGCTATACACTTTGGGGACCAGAAATAGAAAACTCTTAAGCTCTTATAAGCAGCTTACACAACTCCTAAAGCACATAAGAGCCTGCCTCAAGTAATCTCACACTGATATAACACCTTAGTTACCTAAAACTGTGGTTCCCAAACCTAGGTGATCATCAAAATAACCTTGCAGATGTAAAGTTAAAATTAAAAGGTTTCTGGGCTCCATGCCTCACCCACTAAATCAGAATCTATATTTTCATAAAAATCTGTAGGAGCTTTTAGATGCAGCTGACCCATGAACCTGATATTTGGGACCCACTGATTTGAAGATACACCCTTGGCAAACTCAACTAACCACAATGTATATAGGAACATGGAAATAATAATAATAAAAGCAGGAAGAAGTAACACTGTAGTCAAACATTCAGGCCTATATCAGAGCTTATTTTAAATACCTGGATTCCCAGGATGGCAGCCATAAATTAAATTCATTCAAAAGGCAAATATGAGAACATTCTCTTATGAACTAAAACAAACATACAATACTAATATATGATGTTAATAAGAGGATGGTTTGTGGGAAAAATACACCAAATATAAGCTATGGACTATAGATAACAGTAATTATTAAGATGAAGTTCTTTCATTATTTGTAACAAATGTGTCACAACAATGTAAGGTGGTGGTGGGACAATGTATGGGAATACTGTATGGCATGCATGATTGTTCTTTAAAAATTTGATATAAAAAAAGAAAAAAGGCATTGTATTAAGTCTCGAGGATTAAAAGAGAGAGAACATACAATGTGACTAAGAACTTACAGTCTAGTAGGATAAAAAAAATGAAAACCAATTATAATATAATGAAGTAGTAACAAAAAGATGCACAGGGTACAGCAAT